>OZ017740.1:132146095-132406095 GCA_963969285.1 Odontomyia ornata
CGAAGCCTTGTAAGATCTTTAAGGAACGGATACGTGCCAGTTAGAGTCCTTAACACCGCAGACTCAACCACGAGCATCAAAGCGGGAGAAGTCATCGGCAGCTGCCAGCCTGTTTCCACCATCACCTATTTGGAAGCTACTCACGACCATCATTGGAAAAGGAGGCAAGACACAGACAAAGCCCGGGAATCTACGTCTGCAATATTGAAGCAGGTCAAATTGTCAGTGCAGCTTTTCAAACGAGCCTCTGATCTGGTCACCAAGTACAGTGACATCTTCTCAACAAGCCTGGATGACCAAGGCCGAACGAGTATGGTAACTCACGTCATAAATACACAGGGAGCCAAGCCGATTCGACAAGCACCGAGACGTCTCCCTATAGCCAAACAAGGAGAAGTGAGCGCGCTGATCTCGGACATGGAAAAACAAGGCGTTGTTGAACCTTCTGTCAGTCCAGGGCCGCGCCTGTAGTTCTAGTAAAGAAAAAGCATGGTAGCACTCGCTTTTGTGTCGACTATAGGCAGCTTAACGACGCCACTAAGGAAGATAGTTACCCACTCCCACGCATCGATGACATCATGGTTTTCTACACTCGATCTCAAGAGTGGCTACTGGCAGGTGGAAATCGACAAGAAGGACCGAGAGAAGACCGCATTTTCAGTTGGGACTAGATTGTGGCAGTTTGTGGTGATGCCATTTGGGCTTTGCAATGCTCCAGCCACTTTCGAACGCCTGATGGAGTACGTGCTACGTGGCCTCACCTGGAAAACCTGCTTGGTGTACCTAGATGACATCATTGTCATCGAGAGAACGTTTGAAGAGCATGTGCGGAACATAGAAGAGGTTTTCTCCTGATTGCAACTAGCAAATTTGAATCTTAGTCCCGACAAGTGTACCCTTTTCGCAGCTGAAGTTCCTGGGACACGTCGTATCAGCAGAAGGGGTCAAAACCGAACCTGAGAAAATTGAAGCCGTGAAAAGCTGGCCAACATCAAACAACAAGCACCAACTACAAAGCTTTCTGGGTCTGGCAACCTACTATCGAAGATTCGTCAAAGACTTTGCCAAAATAGCTAAGTGTGAATCACCCGTGCTGGCATATCAGAAACCCGGAAAAATGTTTGTAGTTGACACCGATGTGAGCAACGGCGGTATTGGAGCTGTACTCTCCCAGCAGATCGGTGGCAAAGAAAGAGTTCTCTCGTACTACAGTCGAGTTATTTCAAAAAGTGGGAGGAACTACTGCGTGACCAGGAAGGAGCTATTGGCTATGAAAGAGGCCACCAAGCAGTTCCACAAGTACCTATATGGCCAGAAATTTGTTCTTCGAACGGTCCATGCATCACTGAGATGGCTGCTCAACTTCAAAAACCCCAAGGGACAAGTTGCGAGATGGATCAAAAGATTGCAGTCATACGACTACGAAATTGTTCATCGGAAGGGCGGAATTCATGGAAATGCTGACACCCTATCCCATCGTCCATGTCCAGCTAATTGCAAGCATTGCCAACGAATTGAGGAAAAGAAACTGCCCGTTGATCTGCGAGTGATAACGGCCAAATTCCATGAAGGTTGGTCATCGGAGGAGATTCGAAACGCCCAGTTAGCCGATGAAGACATCGGACAATTGCTTGTATGGAAGGAGACGACTGGGCGAGCTGAGTGGAAAGATGTTTCAATGCATGGCGCAACCCTGAAAAGCTATTGGGCACAGGTGGAGGGTGGCGTACTCAGGCGGAAATGTGAAACGACGGATGGCAGCTCCTATAGGATGTTAACTATACTTTCCAAAAGCCGAATCCACGATGTGATTAAGGAAATGCATGAAGGATCCTCGGGAGGCCACCTTGGTGTTAACAAAACCTTAGCAAAATTGCGGGATAGGTTCTACTGGCTTCACGCTCAAGAAGACGTAGAGGACTGGTGTCGCAGATTCACAATTCACGCTTCCGTCAAAGGCCCAAAGCGACGACTGAGAGGACAAATGCAAACCTATAACGTGGGGGTACCGTTTGAAAGGATTGCCGTTGACATCGCAAGACCCTTTCCGGAATCCGAATGGGGAAATCGATACACGCTGGTTGTAGCCGAGTATTTCAGCAAGTGGCCCGAGGTCTACCCCATTCCCAACCAGGAAGCAACTACCGTAGCCGAACAGCTAGTGCTAAATTGGGTCAGTAGGGCGAATTACATTCGGATCAAGGCCAAAACTTCAAATCGCTAGTTTTTAGCGAAATGTGCGAGCTGCTTGGAATACGGAAAACGAGGACAACACCACTGCGTCCCCGATCCGATGGAATGGTCGAACGTTTCAACGCACTCTCAATAAACACCTGGCCAAGATGGTTGACGAGAACCAAAGGGACTGGGACCGACATATCCTACTATTTTTGATGGCGTACAGAGCTGCCGAACGTGAATCGACGGGCCAAGCCCCAGCCCAAGTCATTTTTGGAAAGACTATTCATCTGCCAGCTGATATAAAGAAAGATATCCAAAGTTGCAACATAATTGGGAGGGACCATACCGAGTTACAAAGCGAATCAACGACGTCTTATACCGAATACAGGAACATCGTAAGCCGAGAGCCAAAATGAAAATCGTGCATCTGGACCATCTTGCCCATATTACACCCAGGGAGAATTGACTACAAATGGCGACACACCTTTTCGGGGCGAAAAGAACTGAGGTGGGGGCAGTGTTACATGTACAATAAATTCTGCGAGCTACTGTCGCAATTGTTTTCACAACCATTAAGAACATAAAAAAAACGAATTTACTCGAAACCACGAGAACCCAACCAGCATGATCAACATCTGAAAGTGAGTCACTGCTCCAGTCATTACGCTGCTGGAATGTTCCCGCTAATTCACCAATGTACGAGAACTGAGTTGAATGATTAGAGACCCTATATAAAGGCGAGCCGAATGAATGGGGGGATCATTTATTACAACCGCGATAGAAAACTGCGATACGCGAAGTACAGGCGATATTGATTGTTTGAGTGTGAAGTGATTTTAGTAGACAATTGCGATAGAAATTTAATTTACCAGTGAAAGTTAGAGTCTAATTAAAATTGTGAAATAGTTAAAATAGTGATTGTGCATTTTTTTTTTTTTAAGTAAATAAATAAACTCTTTTAATTTAATTTAAAAGACATTGCGTTTTCACTTTCCCGGAACATTAAAATTATTGGCCGCGAACCCAAAACACGCGACAATATATATATATATATATATATATATATATATATATATATATATATATATATATATATATATATATATATATATATATATATATATATATATATACAATAAATATAAAGGGTGACTCATTATGAGCTTTGATTTTCAATAGGCTTTTTTGACAGATCACGCGTGACCCCTGTTAAACTGTAATGTAATTTTTATGCAGTATTGTTTGACAAATTATCATGGAAAGACTTTCACTGCAACAACTTATCCAAGTTGTTCAGCTGTATTACGAAAATCAGCGCTCTGTGGAAAATGTTTTTCGTGCTCTTAGAGGTGGTGTGCATCATCATGTGCTACCAAAACCGCTGTAGCCAATACCTTCCACAAATTTAAATTAAACTGAATTTGCCGCCTAGATCGTGTGATATCGCACGATTAGATTATTTTCTGTGGAGTTACTCGAAGTCTCTTCAGGGATAAGCCAGCTTCAGTCGACGCTTTTGAAGCCAGGATTTCTCGTGTCATTCGAGAGTTACCGGTCACTAGCTGGAACGTGTCGTCCAAAACTGGACCCTCAGGATGTTCCATTCACGGCGTAGTCGCGTTCAACATCTAAACGAAATAATATATAAACAAGTTGAGTAAGCAGGAGAGTGCGCCTACCAGAAGGTCTTTGTAAACGTTCTAGGGTTAGAAACAAGTTTTCTAATAGCGTGAATCGATAACTTGAATTATTCATCAAATACTTGGATATGAAATCGTTCAAATTTATGCAAAAAAATGCACAGTTTCTTTCATAAACCAATTGCAGCCCCACTTTGATCTAGCTTGGATGCTTTTTCTGAATTATCGGCCGATTGAACATATTCAAGTTTAACACTATTCCTTGAATTTTCATGAAAAGTGAAAGAAAACAAAAGTGCCTAGGTCAATTTGAAACATGTATCAACCATAAACACGTGTTATTGTTGTAATACAATTGAAATGGCTATAACTCACTTGATTATGATTCGATCTCAATTAAATTTTGTGAACGTAAACATCTTATATTAGTCTATATAATTGCGAAATTCCAGGAAGCTTAAAGGTCCCGTTTTGAATTTATCTTTGAAAATGTAAAGTCTACAAATCATACTATTATTAAAAAAGTTGAATGAATTTCAATTTCTGAGGTATTTGTTGTCCTTGTACTCATAAAGGCCCACATTCACGATAATTTTCAGATTTTTCGGCTCAAAGGTGTCCAATCGCGGAGGGGGGACACGGACTTTTGGTACATTTAGACTTCCCCTGGACCCCCTTATTCATAAAATCATTTTTATTTCACATTGTAAGAGTTCCAATCAACCCCTGTCATTTGATACCCCACTCGACTACCTTTGATTAAAAAAAAATTTTAAAGGCTAATTCGTTTTTAGGGATTTAAAATTTTTTTACAAAGACCTAAAAGTAAATGTCATAGATGGTCCTTTCGACCTACAATAAATGAGATTAAAAAAAAAACCTTATAATAAATTACCCTATATATATGTATATTCATATAAACGTTTGAAAGGGCTTACACTGGAACTATTAATATGAAAAAAGTTTTTGTTTGCGAAACATCATTTAATTTTCAAGGATGCAGCCAATCAAATTATTTGTTTCTTGAAACTAAAAGTACCCACGAGAAAATTTACGGCGAAAATTTTTTATTTGCATGTACGACAGGAAAGGTTATGGGAATATCCATTGGTTCGTGGACCCCTTGTTTCTCCATATCATAAATCATTTCGTGTATCTCATCGGGTTCGGCAAGTGTTAATAATGATAGACAAATAAGCAAAAAAGTTACAGCCGATTGAAAATTGTACAATTATAGCAACAAAATGGGAAAATGAATGTCACGAAATGGCTTAAGCACTAAAGACATGATTTAACTGTTAAGGAGATTCCAGAAAAATTTCGTTACATTAATGCGTTATGAGAACATCTCAAACAGTCAAGTAAGGAAACCGTAAATTAAATTTAAATAAATTACAACCAAAATGTTTTTCCTAACTCTATTGATGGATTCTATGTATGAGTCAAGTTGTTGATAATTTAGAAGACATTGTTTAATTTATTTACAAACCCTTTTTGACAGGAATATTCTCCTGCCACTTCTATTTGTTTGACAACTGCGACGTACTTGTGGTGTTCGTATCAACGTCTCTGATTTTTTTTTGATTTTTCAGATCATGTCATGAGGAAGGATAAATTTCTTATACTTACCCTCTTTCAGTGCCCGTCAATGCAAATACTGCAAGTTTAAGACCGGTTTTTAAAAACCCCATTATCAAGATCTTTAATCTGAAATCCTACCTGACTACGTTCGATAAAAAAATTCAAAAATTTTCCAGTCCCCTTCTAATATAAGCCACACTTAAAACCTTAAAAAATTTCAATGCCCAAACTTGCAAGAAGCAATCACTCCTGATATTCATACCAAGTCTCGTCTGATACTATGGTTTCACAGAAAAACTCCTTTGACTGCCAGACAGACAGGTCGCGATTTATTTTGGCTTTGTAACTTAGTATAGAGCCCTAATAAGATGAGGTACAAAAGCATGTGAAGGAATGTAATCACAACAACAAGATGGAATCAGCAGGTTTTCGTACTTATTACTCCTTTCATGCTATTGGAAAAACTTGCAAATGTATGCTATTATGTACAATGCTAGGAGAAATAATCGATTAATTCTACAGTTGAAGCGGCCAAGTGCATAAAATAATATTCAAAAGCAATTTCAAAATTCTCTGAAACGAACCGAATCACTTCACGTGCCGTCTCTCCAAATCGAGTATAACATAGTAGTGTAAGCCCTTTCCATATGCAATATTTTTCCCGAAAACGGCATCAACTTGTAAGGAAACCTTAAAACTGTAAATTTAACCATTTATCCTCCAGATTGCTGGTGTTCCACTGCAAGGTTGCTATGAAATCAGCCAACGTATTCCTCTATCCATCCCATAACTGAAGTGCACTACAAAAGAAGTAAAGTGGTCAGTTTCTAGGGCACAGGATACGATTACCATTATTAAACTTCAAGGCTTAAGCGCGAAAAAAGCTTTGCAATCCATGCTACTCTCTTCAATGCTTTCCTCTTTGCGTTGGAGGCATAGTGGTATGTTCACTGTATGGCTGTGGTGATGACGGAACAAATGAATACAACACCAACTCCACCTTCGACTATTGCTCCACTGTACAACTACAGCTGCTATGGTTAATTTTTATGCAAATCAGCAAAACAAGTTTTTAGCTGGCGGTGACACACTATGTGGTATGAACATGCTGTTTATGTTTGCGAGAGTGGAGATAGCGGGTGTTTCCGAAATGTGACGGAAATGTAGCATACACTACGAACTGTTTTTGGCGGATGCTTGCTAGTGCTGGCTATGGACCGACCTCGTTTTGCTTGTGAATTATGTGCAATTTTTTCAAGTGTTCCCTACTCACCGTGCCCATAGTTTCATGTGATATTGGACATAACTTGGTTGAATATTTCTTGAAATTACCATAGCATTTATTATTCTGAGGATATGAGTGAGGATATGATGCAAATTGTTAATTTACATTATAGTAAGTACAATATTTCACATTCCATGATAGGCATCCTAAACAGAATTTTCAGTTGGGCAGGCATGAGATAAACGTTAGGCATTACACATTTCGTTTCATATTATACTGTTTTCATTGCAATTTGACTTCTGCGAAGTAAAAAAAATAAAATCTTTATTATTTGTAAGTATAAAAAAAAATCTGCGTGATTTAGTGGTCTCTGGTTCAAATTCCATTTATGAAAACATGGTTTGCTTCGAATCATTTTTTGGACGGACCATAAGTCCGCCCAGCCATGGTACGTGCTAGTTTGAAATCAGAACGTATTGTAACTGGGAGAACGGACACACGGTTAAGCGTGGTACTGACCATATCACCTTTTTTAGTGTCGATACGGTCAAGATAACCAGATACTCTTACTATCTCTAAGTGAAGGCCCAGACACCCTCTGTAGTGACAAAACAAAAGAAAAGGAATCGTTAAAGTGAACCTTAAACTTACGTGATGAGGGATCTGTATCAGCTTGTACTCTAGCAGTTTTTTTTTCTGACGCAAATTTTTTGAGATATATAATATATAAAAAGAATATCTGCTACCGGATCGTAGCGGGAAATCACTGCATACGAGCATATTTGTATTGAAAATAGAAAAAAGACAGCTTCCTTTTAATTTTGTGTATTATTTTTATTCTCGAAATCGATTTTCGACCGTAATCGTTCGGTCTTCTTCAGCGCTGAAGAAGATGGAATTTGAATTGGACCACCCAATTTTTGAGGTAGCCACCTATCACAGCGTACAGGTATTTTGGTATGCAAAATCTGTGCTCAAGGATGTTCAAGATATCACTCCTCCTCGTTGAATTAAAGGCATCTTTTATATCTAGATTACTCAGAACGACGATTGTCCTGGCTGTATTATTATTGAAATTACTATTATTGTTGTTATTATCATTATCTTTATTATACTTATTATTATTGTTATTACCAGACTTCATTCTGGGTGCAGAACAAAAGTATTCCACTTCTAATTAAAACGAATTTCCTTTACGGAAATACATGTGTTTTTTTCGAGCGAATTGCCCCTTGAAATCTACGTTTATTGAAAAAACATGGTGGTGGTCGTGAATTTGAGTTAGTGTTGAAGAATAAAGAGAGATTACGACACAAAATTTGTTTATTAAACACTCTTGTCTTATACTCTTTACATGTAACAGAATAAGCTTATCAATTGCTTATTAAAATTTAACTAAAAGAAATTTTCCATACATTGTGACAAAAAAGTGCCCAGAAATTGTAATTAAAACGCAAAATATTTAATCATTCATCAATACATATTTTTTCGCCTTCAAAGTCATCCCCATTAGATGCACTTCACCTACGTCAACGATTTTTCCAGCTCTCGAAACACTTTTTATGGGCACTTTTTGGAATGTCCTTCAGCGAGTTTTGTTTTACATTATGACAAAAAAGTACCCTGAAATTTATCGTTCGATGGTATTTATTGAGTTTTTGGCTTTAAATTCGGTCACAATAAAAAAATCACAAAAATTGCAACGCACTACTGAAGTGTACAGACTTAAGCAGCTGCTGTAAACAAACTGGTTGACATATCGCTCTCATATTTGGCATAGTAATTAAGGACAGTCCTACAAACTTAACAAAATACATTTTTAGGGTTTCGTACTAAAATACAAAACCCTATTGCAATCACGCCCTGTGTCCGTCTGTCCGTCCGTCCGTCTGTATATCACAGCACTTTTTCTCCGAAACTATAGAGGCTACAGCCATGAAACTTTGTAGAAAGGTCAGAAGTGGTGACCTCTTGAAATTCAAGGGTGAAAAAAAATTTCAAAGGCGTTTAAGGGGGGTCTCCCCATATAGGGGGGTGACCCCTCAAAAAAAAATTTCACCATTGGTAGTCGAGTAGGATGTCATTGGAAAGGTCTCAATGAGATCTTTTCAAAACAAGTCTTAAAATTTTCTTATAAGTACCGAGGGGGGCAGGGGAAGGGGAAATGTACGAACTTTTCGCGTACCCCCCTCGCGATTGGACACCTTCCATCCGAAAAATCTGAAAAAAATCATGAATGTAGGCCTTCATGAGTACAACAACAACAAATACATAAGAAGTCGAAATTCACTCAACTTTGTTAGTAATAGTGTGATTTATCGATTTTGTGTTTTCTTGAATAAAATCTAAACGGTACCTTTAAACTCAATAAAATTTAGCAAATAGATGGCTATTGATAAGATTGATCGAATAGTATTTACCGAAGTTATAGCGATTTGAATTTTCGGTTATTACTATGGAACAATAAAATTTAGCAAATAGATGGCTATTTATAAGATTGATCGAATAGTATTTACCGAAGTTATAGCGATTTGAATTTTCGGTTATTACTATGGAACAATATGCCTTGTTTTACTATGGAAACATATTGCTATGGAGCCATATGCGCTTTTTACCGACTTAGACACTACAGCTTTGCTAGAATTTGCATGAAAATTTCAGGAGTGATAGGTATCATGAAGATGAGTACATACAATTGAAACAAGTCGAAGAGGCAGGAGAGAGCTCCTAGCAAAAGGGCTTTGTAAACATTCTAGGATTCGAAAAAATAGGCCATGAATCGATGATTACAGTACAGAGGAGTGGCCCCTGAAAAAAATTTCATGAAAGGTAGCCGATATGAGTATCAACTGAAAGTTCTCTATGAGAGCTTTTCAAAACAGTTCTTAAACTGACAGTTTTTGCTTCAGTGGGAGCACGGGGGGGGGGGGGGGAAATACATGAAAAATGTGTTTCCTCCCTCGCGAATGGACACCCGTAATCTAAAAAATCTGAAAAAAATATCAAAGGAGATATTTATGGGTTTAATAAGAACGAATACCTCAGAAGTCAAAATTCGTTCAACTTTGTTAATAATAGTATGATTCTCGAATTTCACATTTTCTCCAATAAAATCGTCTTTGACGTGTTTCTTGATTTTATTCGTTTCTGGTTACTGCATTTTGTAAGTTGAGTACAAAACCCTTCTGACATGAGCATAGGTCTGTCTACCCAACTTGTTTTAAATATCATTTACGTGGGAAACTTAAATTACAATTTCCGGGTTGTTGTCACAATGTAAGTTACTATTGATAATTTTTAAAGAGTAAGTAATCAATGCGAAAGAAATTTTATTTTTTAAGCATCTTATAAAAATTCAGTCTTATGTGAAAAAAAGAAAAAGCTAAGTAGTCATATCTGTGATAAGACTTGTCTTATGCTATGGGTGTGAAACATGGACCCTCACGCAAGCATCCGCAAACAAATTGAACGCCTTCGAAAGGTGGGTTTTGAGGCAAAAAATCGGAGCAAAGCTAGACGAGGACCAAGAGTAAACTCTATAGAACCGTGAGCAGTATGACATTTTTGATGGACCGGAAGTCTGAAATAGGCTGGCCACATGAATCGTAGGAATTAACAATGGATACCCAAAAACGTATTCGTTGGGAGAACGGAAGGGTGGAGACCAGTATGGAAGCCAAAAAAACGCTGGTCGGACTCAGTCGACGAAGGCAGCTCATCACTGCTTGGGTTTCTAAATTGCAGGACGCGGTCAAGGGACCGAGACAGGTGGAGGCACTGTTTGCAGGAAGCGAGGGCCTGAGAGGAGCTGTAGTGCTACGAAGAAGTAGACAAGTGGGAAATTTATTTTTAAAATAAAAAACTGAAACTAGAAATAATAATTCTTTATAAAAAAAATTTAAACAAATAATGGGGGGGAGGTTCAAAATTGAAATATCAATTGAAAAGAAAATAAACTTAATAAAAATTCATTTGCTTCTATCAGAATAGTTTTGTAATTAATGTTTGTTATTTTTAAAGTAATCATGAATATATTAGAAGCTAATACATACCCTGTAACTCTATTTAGAATTATTTTAAGAGCTAGCGTTTTACTTTTACTTTATTGGTTTTATCCATAATTTGTTGACATATACAATATACACCTTTAATGAGCTACATATTTTCAATCAGTTTTGAAGCATAATTATAAAACACCATCAGCGAGTATAACGTCAATCATGCTAAAAACATGTATTAACATTATTTGATCCAAAAGTCTACACTTTTTTAAATTGCTGTACGCTATTTTATTACTTTTTTAGTGTTCTATTTATTCAAATACAAAAACAGACCTCTTAGAAGATCACTCGTGTGTCTGTCGGTCGGTGTAGCACAGCCAAATGTATTCAAAACCTGCAGCATATATTAAGCTTGAATTTTAAATAAATGAATTTTAAAAATGGCAGTCACTTTTTTAAAGAGAGGGAAGAGGGACTAAAAAATTTTTTTGCCAAGTGTACGATATGAAAGATCAAATAAAATGCACGTTATGAAAATCTCAAATATAGTTTTTTAATAATTTTCAAGTCAATAGTTTCCAAGTCATTTAAGAAAGTCGATGATAATTGGTCGTTCCGCCCCCCTGATCCCCAAATTTAACAAGCCCAAAATAATGAGAAAAAAATTTAAAAAATACTTCTATACCCATAAACAATAGGCAAATTCATCAGAAGTCTATAGTCTTTACATAACCGCAAATCTTTTAAATAATATGGATAAAAACTTGCAATTAAGGCCATTTTGTGCTCCATTTTTAACTATGTAATAAATTTTTCGAATTTCTCCCCAAAATTGAGCTCAAATGCATTTATTACGCTACCAGTGCCATTTTATCAGGAGACTTCAGTATTAATATTAGGACTACATCATGCAATGAAAAATCAGAGTATGATCCACGTATTCACAAATCTTTGACAAGAGAAAATTCAACAAAAGGCAATACAAATATTTGTAATCGAATTCATTTTCGCCTTCACAAAATACTCCAACTGAAAATAGAAAAAAGACAGCTTCCTTTTAATTTTGTGTATTATTTTTATTCTCGAAATCGATTTTCGACCGTAATCGTTCGGTCTTCTTCAGCGCTGAAGAAGACCGAACGATTACGGTCGAAAATCGATTTCGAGAATAAAAATAATACACAAAATTAAAAGGAAGCTGTCTTTTTTCTATTTTCAGTTGGAGTATTTTGTGAAGGCGAAAATGAATTCGATTACAAATATTTGTATTGCCTTTTGTTGAATTTTCTCTTGTCAAAGATTTGTGAATACGTGGATCATACTCTGATTTTTCATTGCATGATGTAGTCCTAATATTAATACTGAAGTCTCCTGATAAAATGGCACTGGTAGCGTAATAAATGCATTTGAGCTCAATTTTGGGGAGAAATTCGAAAAATTTATTACATAGTTAAAAATGGAGCACAAAATGGCCTTAATTGCAAGTTTTTATCCATATTATTTAAAAGATTTGCGGTTATGTAAAGACTATAGACTTCTGATGAATTTGCCTATTGTTTATGGGTATAGAAGTATTTTTTAAATTTTTTTCTCATTATTTTGGGCTTGTTAAATTTGGGGATCAGGGGGGCGGAACGACCAATTATCATCGACTTTCTTAAATGACTTGGAAACTATTGACTTGAAAATTATTAAAAAACTATATTTGAGATTTTCATAACGTGCATTTTATTTGATCTTTCATATCGTACACTTGGCAAAAAAATTTTTTAGTCCCTCTTCCCTCTCTTTAAAAAAGTGACTGCCATTTTTAAAATTCATTTATTTAAAATTCAAGCTTAATATATGCTGCAGGTTTTGAATACATTTGGCTGTGCTACACCGACCGACAGACACACGAGTGATCTTCTAAGAGGTCTGTTTTTGTATTTGAATAAATAGAACACTAAAAAAGTAATAAAATAGCGTACAGCAATTTAAAAAAGTGTAGACTTTTGGATCAAATAATGTTAATACATGTTTTTAGCATGATTGACGTTATACTCGCTGATGGTGTTTTATAATTATGCTTCAAAACTGATTGAAAATATGTAGCTCATTAAAGGTGTATATTGTATATGTCAACAAATTATGGATAAAACCAATAAAGTAAAAGTAAAACGCTAGCTCTTAAAATAATTCTAAATAGAGTTACAGGGTATGTATTAGCTTCTAATATATTCATGATTACTTTAAAAATAACAAACATTAATTACAAAACTATTCTGATAGAAGCAAATGAATTTTTATTAAGTTTATTTTCTTTTCAATTGATATTTCAATTTTGAACCTCCCCCCCATTATTTGTTTAAATTTTTTTTATAAAGAATTATTATTTCTAGTTTCAGTTTTTTATTTTAAAAATAAATTTCCCACTTGTCTACTTCTTCGTAGCACTACAGCTCCTCTCAGGCCCTCGCTTCCTGCAAACAGTGCCTCCACCTGTCTCGGTCCCTTGACCGCGTCCTGCAATTTAGAAACCCAAGCAGTGATGAGCTGCCTTCGTCGACTGAGTCCGACCAGCGTTTTTTTGGCTTCCATACTGGTCTCCACCCTTCCGTTCTCCCAACGAATACGTTTTTGGGTATCCATTGTTAATTCCTACGATTCATGTGGCCAGCCTATTTCAGACTTCCGGTCCATCAAAAATGTCATACTGCTCACGGTTCTATAGAGTTTACTCTTGGTCCTCGTCTAGCTTTGCTCCGATTTTTTGCCTCAAAACCCACCTTTCGAAGGCGTTCAATTTGTTTGCGGATGCTTGCGTGAGGGTCCATGTTTCACACCCATAGCATAAGACAAGTCTTATCACAGATATGACTACTTAGCTTTTTCTTTTTTTCACATAAGACTGAATTTTTATAAGATGCTTAAAAAATAAAATTTCTTTCGCATTGATTACTTACTCTTTAAAAATTATCAATAGTAACTTACATTGTGACAACAACCCGGAAATTGTAATTTAAGTTTCCCACGTAAATGATATTTAAAACAAGTTGGGTAGACAGACCTATGCTCATGTCAGAAGGGTTTTGTACTCAACTTACAAAATGCAGTAACCAGAAACGAATAAAATCAAGAAACACGTCAAAGACGATTTTATTGGAGAAAATGTGAAATTCGAGAATCATACTATTATTAACAAAGTTGAACGAATTTTGACTTCTGAGGTATTCGTTCTTATTAAACCCATAAATATCTCCTTTGATATTTTTTTCAGATTTTTTAGATTACGGGTGTCCATTCGCGAGGGAGGAAACACATTTTTCATGTATTTCCCCCCCCCCCCCCCGTGCTCCCACTGAAGCAAAAACTGTCAGTTTAAGAACTGTTTTGAAAAGCTCTCATAGAGAACTTTCAGTTGATACTCATATCGGCTACCTTTCATGAAATTTTTTTCAGGGGCCACTCCTCTGTACTGTAATCATCGATTCATGGCCTATTTTTTCGAATCCTAGAATGTTTACAAAGCCCTTTTGCTAGGAGCTCTCTCCTGCCTCTTCGACTTGTTTCAATTGTATGTACTCATCTTCATGATACCTATCACTCCTGAAATTTTCATGCAAATTCTAGCAAAGCTGTAGTGTCTAAGTCGGTAAAAAGCGCATATGGCTCCATAGCAATATGTTTCCATAGTAAAACAAGGCATATTGTTCCATAGTAATAACCGAAAATTCAAATCGCTATAACTTCGGTAAATACTATTCGATCAATCTTATAAATAGCCATCTATTTGCTAAATTTTATTGTTCCATAGTAATAACCGAAAATTCAAATCGCTATAACTTCGGTAAATACTATTCGATCAATCTTATCAATAGCCATCTATTTGCTAAATTTTATTGAGTTTAAAGGTACCGTTTAGATTTTATTCAAGAAAACACAAAATCGATAAATCACACTATTACTAACAAAGTTGAGTGAATTTCGACTTCTTATGTATTTGTTGTTGTTGTACTCATGAAGGCCTACATTCATGATTTTTTTCAGATTTTTCGGATGGAAGGTGTCCAATCGCGAGGGGGGTACGCGAAAAGTTCGTACATTTCCCCTTCCCCTGCCCCCCTCGGTACTTATAAGAAAATTTTAAGACTTGTTTTGAAAAGATCTCATTGAGACCTTTCCAATGACATCCTACTCGACTACCAATGGTGAAATTTTTTTTTGAGGGGTCACCCCCCTATATGGGGAGACCCCCCTTAAACGCCTTTGAAATTTTTTTTCACCCTTGAATTTCAAGAGGTCACCACTTCTGACCTTTCTACAAAGTTTCATGGCTGTAGCCTCTATAGTTTCGGAGAAAAAGTGCTGTGATATACAGACGGACGGACGGACAGACGGACACAGGGCGTGATTGCAATAGGGTTTTGTATTTTAGTACGAAACCCTAAAAATGTATTTTGTTAAGTTTGTAGGACTGTCCTTAATTACTATGCCAAATATGAGAGCGATATGTCAACCAGTTTGTTTACAGCAGCTGCTTAAGTCTGTACACTTCAGTAGTGCGTTGCAATTTTTGTGATTTTTTTATTGTGACCGAATTTAAAGCCAAAAACTCAATAAATACCATCGAACGATAAATTTCAGGGTACTTTTTTGTCATAATGTAAAACAAAACTCGCTGAAGGACATTCCAAAAAGTGCCCATAAAAAGTGTTTCGAGAGCTGGAAAAATCGTTGACGTAGGTGAAGTGCATCTAATGGGGATGACTTTGAAGGCGAAAAAATATGTATTGATGAATGATTAAATATTTTGCGTTTTAATTACAATTTCTGGGCACTTTTTTGTCACAATGTATGGAAAATTTCTTTTAGTTAAATTTTAATAAGCAATTGATAAGCTTATTCTGTTACATGTAAAGAGTATAAGACAAGAGTGTTTAATAAACAAATTTTGTGTCGTAATCTCTCTTTATTCTTCAACACTAACTCAAATTCACGACCACCACCATGTTTTTTCAATAAACGTAGATTTCAAGGGGCAATTCGCTCGAAAAAAACACATGTATTTCCGTAAAGGAAATTCGTTTTAATTAGAAGTGGAATACTTTTGTTCTGCACCCAGAATGAAGTCTGGTAATAACAATAATAATAAGTATAATAAAGATAATGATAATAACAACAATAATAGTAATTTCAATAATAATACAGCCAGGACAATCGTCGTTCTGAGTAATCTAGATATAAAAGATGCCTTTAATTCAACGAGGAGGAGTGATATCTTGAACATCCTTGAGCACAGATTTTGCATACCAAAATACCTGTACGCTGTGATAGGTGGCTACCTCAAAAATTGGGTGGTCCAATTCAAAACCTGCGATGAATCGAGAAAGAAACGAACCACCGCCGGTGTTGGTCAAATACACACGTATATTCTTGGACTGATCTGTAGAATGCAAATTATAATGAGCTACTCTGTCCAGAAACGCTGCAAGATACCTTCTTAGTTGGATATACGAAGATGTAGAGATAGTGGTAATTACAAACGATGGACCTCGCACAGCTGAAAATCAATCAGGTCATGAGGCAGATTGGCCACTGGCCTGATAATCATTGGTTCGAGTTAGCAGTGGAAAAAACCAAAATTGTCATCTTAACGAGGAAAAAATTCCAACTAATCTTCCAGTAACGATTGGAAATCATAACAAAGCCACTTCTCATGCAGTGAAATATCTAGGAGTGACCCTTGACTCGAAGCTCCCCTACTGGGAGCAAATCCGTAATGTAAGTGAAAAGGCGGCAAAGGAGATAACAAACCTAACCAGAGTCATGGCGAATATCAGAGGGCTCCGTTAATCAAAGTGATGGCTCCTTATGTCAACTGCGCATTCTGTAATGTTCTATGGGGCAGAGAAATGGGCTTACACAATAACATGTAAAACAAGTTGGGTAAACAGACCTACGATCATGTCAGAAGGGTTTTGTATTCAATTTTCAAAATGCAGTCACCAGATTGAATAAAGTCAAGAAGCATATCAATGACGATTTTATTGGAGAAACTATGAAATTCGAAGACCATACTATTATTAACAAAATTGAAAGAATTTCGACTTCTGAGGTTTTTGTTATTGTTCTACTCATAAATATCTCCCTTGATAATTATTTCAGATGTTCATTCGCGACGGAGGAAACACATTTTTCATGTATTTCCCCCCTGTGCCCCACTGAAGCAAAAACTGACAGTTTAAGAACTGTTTTGAAAAGCTCCCATGAAAGCTATCATTTCATACTCATATCGGCTACGTTTGATGAATTTTTTTCAGGGGCCACTCTCCTGTACTGTTATCATCGATTAATAGCCAATTTTTTCGAATCCTAGAGTTGTTACAAAGCCCTTTTGTTAGAAGCTCCCTCCCGCCTCCTTGACTTGTTTCACTTATGAGTATTAATTGTAGGTACACAGCTTCAGTCATTCATTAAATTGAATCAAGTGTTCAAAGCATGCGCCTTAAACGTTGAAGTTGGGAAAAAATAACTCAAAGTTATTCACTCTTCGCATTTAAAACAGCCACTATTTTGTTTTACGATTACTGATACCACTAGCTGAACTGATTCTCAAAGTTATTCATGACACCTATCATTCCTGAAATTTTCATGCAAATCCTAGCAAAACTGTAGTGTCTGAATCGGTAAAAAGCGCATGTTGTTCCATAGCCATATGTTGCCATAGTAATACATGCAGCGCATATTGTTCCATAGCAATACAGGAAAATTCAAACCACTATAACTTCGCTAAATATGATGCAATCTTTATGAAACTTGCAGGGTTGATCAATCTTATAAATAGACATCTGTGTTCATTGAATTTAAGGGTACCGTCAAGATTTTATTCAAGAAAACATAAAATCGATAAATCATACTATTACTAACAAAGTTGAGTGAATTGCGACTTCTCACGTATTTGTTGTTGTTGTACTCACCAAGGCCTACATTCCTGATTTTTTTCAGATTTTTCGGAACACAGGTGTCCAATCGCGAGGGGGGGGACACAAATTTTTCGTGTATTTCCCCTCCCTGTGCGCCCCTCGAAGCAAACTTTGCCAAACTAAGACCTGTTTTGAAAAGTTCTCATCAAGACCTTTCATTTGATACCCATATCGGCTACCTTCAATGAAATTTTTTTTTCGGGGGGTCACTCCCCTACATGGGGAGACCCCCCTTAAATACCTTATAAAATTTTTTAGTAGTTGAACTTTGAAGAGATCACCACTTTACACCTATATACAAAATTTGATGCTTCTAGCTTAAGTAGTTTCCGAGAAAAACTGCTGTGACACACGGACGGACGGACGGACGGACGGACAGACAGACGGACAGACGGACAGACAGGACGCGATTTTAGAAGGGTTTTGTAAAATTATTTTACAAAACCCTAAAAATACGAAAATCCCTTACGGAATGTGCAAAGAAAGTCTACACGTTTCGAACAGCTGCCAAACGATTTTGGAGGATGCAGCGCTGGTAGTTTTGAGTGTTATTTCTATTAAACTGCTAGCTTTAGAATGGAAAAATATCCTACTACACGTCCGGAATTACGGAAAAACAGACCATGACGTTTGCATCACGATAATGCCCCTGCTCACTCATTTTTGCTTCTGAGAGATTTTTGGTCAAATGAACACCACAATCATACCGAATTTGGCCCCATGTGACTTTTTTTTGTTTCCAAAACTGAAGAGACCTATGAAAGGACTGAGATTTGCAACGATTGAGGAGATAAAAATTGCTTTGCTTGAAAAGCTCAAGGCTACACCGAAAAGTGCTCATTAGAAGTGCTTCGAGGATTGGAAAAAGAGTTGGCACAAGTGTATTGGCACAAGTGTATTGATTACTTTGAAGGGGACAACATAAATATTGACGAATAAATAAATATCTCTTCGTAAAAATACAAAGTCACCTTACTTTTTGAACACACCTCGTGTACTTTGATATGCGAGTTTTTAGGTGCTTTCTAGCAAAAGTAAGTTATGCTGAGAGCTTTTAGTCGGGCTCTTGGCCTTCATAGTGTAGGAGCTGACGGAATTGTGTCAAATTTAAACGTGTTGCGCGGCAAAGCCCAAAAGAGGTGGAAAAGGGGCAGCTGGTTGACCTCTTTGATTACAAAAACCAACTCGTAAAAAAATAGATTAAACAAATTAACTAAACGAACGAAAAATACAAGTCAGACATTTAAGTTAAGCCAAAGCTGATATCAGGCCCTAAAAAGGGGAAGCTTAGTTTAAGTTCCGAGTCTGAGTTAGAAGACATAAGTTTTGATAATAGCGAAGATGATAGGCTTAAATCTAAAAAAAACATGAATATCCAAATGAGAAAAAGGAAACCAATATCAGCCTTGATGCTTGCACGAAATACGTTGACCTTGTGATTTTTTGTGTTATTCAACTTGTAAATTATGAATCCACCAAGACTGCATTTTACATTCTATGTTGACTGTGATCGCAAAAATAGAAGTATGATCTAATGAAGTAAAAGTATGCTTAATTTATACTTTAAATAGGTCCTACAATTTTGTATCTTATTGTTCAATTAAAATTAGTGACTTATTCAATATTGCATATAATATTCATCTGACAAAAAGTTGTGAAAATACATGTGATATTGTTAAATAAAACTGTTTACTTACTTAGGCTTGCGTGAGGACACCCCTTTGAGATGTTATCAGGCACAGTTTAACACCCGTATGGGTGCGGCGTAACTCCCTTAACTTTTAGCAGAGTTGCCGTATTGTAAAGGTTTGCAAAAAAAAAATTCTAATAATTAATGGGTATAAGCTAGAGTTTTAATTTTTCAAATGTATATTAGACGTAAGATTGTTACCCATGTTAAGTATTTAGTTTATTTTCACATGAATTATGTGACTGCCCATATACACCTGCCATCTCTAGGAGCTTACCCTAAAAAAATTAATTATAAGAAAAAACTGAAATTCCAAATTAATAGTGAAAGTTAAATGATCTTATATTTCCATCCTAATATTTTGCACCCTTCATCTTCATTGATGTTATAAATCCTAGTGATCATCAGATCACCTTAAATGCTTTATTCCACATTCCTTAAATGCTTTATTTCACTTTCTAAATGAAAATGTTTGAAATGGCACATGCAGAGGTAGGCAATAAAAGGTCCTTCATTTATTTAAGTGTTTTTTAAAATTAAAATGAGTAATCCCCCGAAAAATATAGTAGGTTTAAACGTTTTTTGATACAATTTTACACAATTCTAAGTTTAATTTCACACATTTTAGGATCACTCACGCTTCACATGAGCAGAATTCTACAAAGATATACATTTACTCGTAGTTGAAATCAAATCAAACAATATGTTAAAATCTCACTACCAGTTTTGGTTGATTTCGAAAAATTTTTGACAAACACTTTTGATGAATTTTAAAACAATCAATACAGGCATCTTTTATTTCCTACTATATATTGCATGAAACATTTTCGTTTAAAGTGTAGCTCCACAAATTAATAATCACATCTCTGAAATCGATTAAATAACTGGTTCTTAATGAGGAGCATTCCAGTTTTTTGGCTCTAAAGTCACTATCTGATGATGCAAATAATCTCTTCCCGCAAGAAGACTGTTCTGATTTCTAGGTCTGGATCTGAACCATATTTTAAACCAATGGTCTTATGTTGACCAAATATTTTCAGTAAAATATGTTAGTAAGAAAATTTCACTAGTCAGCGCCTATAAGTGCAATAAACGATGCCGCTTTTGGCTTCTACATTAGTACGCTTTGAGCCGAAAGTGGAGAAAAACACGTATAAATGGAACGGGTGACAGCAACTGTCAGGTAGGAGAATGCATGGCTATCACACAGCCGGTGAAATCATTCCTGTCAATAATGGCTCGAAAAAGATGAAAAAAAATGAAAGTTATTCGATGATACATTGAAGCAACAGGAGGTGGGGCTGCATGTCATTTCGTTTCAGCCAGTATTTTGTCTGCTAACGCCGAGATCCACAGGATTGTTATCTGATCCGCTAAAGTGGATTTTGGGGCGAAGTAAAATTTAACGCTTAGTGCAAGATGGATTACGAAGGCTCAGTTATCTCCCTTTGATGTAAAATGTGTGGTATTAATTTAGCGTTTTAGGACGGGGCGAAAGTTTACCTAGAAAACCTCCGGAGAACATTCGCTGACTGGAATTTGGAAGTCTTTTCCAATATGATCACATCGCGATTGTGCAGCAATCTATTGATTACATCCATCGTACATGCCATCGTACATGCACTTTTCAGCAAAAATCAACGACACCGCAAGTGCTAACCTGCCCATACATGTACACGTTCTTGAAACATGTTACCCTCAACGAGCACCGACGTCTATTTTATTGAGGCAGCACATCACTGCAAGTCCTTCATGGACAAACAATTAAGCCATTTATACTAGTTATGTTTATATTTAACTCCTAATCAAAGCTTGAAATATTAAAAACTCATTCAAAGCTGCGAGTTCCAAAACAGCCAAAAGGTCAATGGATTCAAAATAAAGTTCAGGGCAAAGAACAATATGAGCTTCACAAAATCTGACTTTGTGTGTAGAGCAAATTTTAAAATGTTGAGGTTTCTTTATGCAATAATGGATTTTTAGAAAAAATGAAACACATAAAGTTTGCGGTATCAAAACCAAATCAAATTTTTCCTGTTTTGATTGCAATTGATTAGAAAATGAATAACTTTGGTCCACCAAACTCAATTTCATCCTTTTAAGTGGGCTTTGAAGTCAGTTCTTATTCTACTAGTTTTTTTTCATTTTATGATTTTTTGTGATAGCATTTAACTTTAAAAAAATATTGACCTAGCATAATGCTATGTAAACAATGATTTATTTATAAATTATGGGACAATTATGGGAAAATTTTATTTAAAAATCATTTAATGTGTTCTTCAACTCGTTTAAACTTCTCATGTTGTGAAGAAATAATTGCTGATATAGCTCGTTATAATCAATTTATTCTGCTCCTCCTGTAGCAACTGTTTCAGTTTTCTAATTAATTTAGTTAAATTTCATTTGGAAAGGAATTGTGTACACCAGATTTGTTATCTGATTCAGTTTCCCTAAAAGCTTTTTCAAATTATATCCAATCACCAATAGAAGATAACTATCAAAGAATATAGTATAGCAAGAATTTTACACATTTTTTTAAGGGATCTATAAAATTTATCTTAAGTTTGAACCATGTTAACAAATACTAAATCTCAAACGATTCATGCCTTTACTTATGATCCTCTTGAATTATCTGCTAAAAAAGAAATACTAGTACAATATATTCTTCGTAGCACTACTAAGCCTCTCGGACTGCAAATAGCGCGACTGCAAATAGCGCCTCCAACGTCCATTGACCGTGTCCTTCAATTTGGAAATTCGAGCAGCGATAATCTGTTATCGTCGAGCCAGTCACACCAGCGTTTCCTCAGTTTCCCCACCTTTCTATGTTATTCTCCCAATATCTTTTTGGGTATCCACTGTTCATCTATACAATTTACATGGCCAGCCCATCGCAGCTTCTGCAGTCTTACAATCGTTGAAACCTTTGGCTCGTCAAAAATTTCATGCAGCTCATGGTTGTATCGAATTTCCCATTGATCTCCATCTAACTTCGCTCCAATAATTTGCCTCTCGATCCGTCTTTTAAAGGCGCTCAATATGTTTGCAAATGCTTGGGTTAGGGCCCATGCTTCACACCCATAGCATAGCAAAGATCTGATTATAGAATTGTATGCCTATAAAGGCTGGCTTATCCCATGGTATAATAGTTGCTGACTTAAAGTATGTAGTAAACAAGTTGGGTAGATAGAACTACGCTAATGTCAGAAGGGTTTTGTACTTAACCTTCAATATGCAGATACGAAGATAATTCATAACGTGCCCAAAACATTTTAACCAGCCAACTTCTGGATAGCAGAATCTTAAATGAATTTTAATTATTCATCTTATTTTAGAAATTTGGAGAAGATCCAATCAAAAGTGTAGTGTCTGGTTCGATTGAATACTCATGTAGTAGAAGAATTGTATATGATTATTCTAATCGGAGAAAATTCAAACGGCTATAGTTTCTGTAGATTTCATTGAGACTTATAGAATATAAGGACCCTTTAAAGAACTACTCAAATGGCTCATTTCACTCAATTTAATGGTACTAACACTGTTTTACTGACGAAAATGCTAAATCGTACTATTATTGGCAA
Source organism: Odontomyia ornata (assembly GCA_963969285.1). Taxonomy (NCBI): domain Eukaryota; kingdom Metazoa; phylum Arthropoda; class Insecta; order Diptera; family Stratiomyidae; genus Odontomyia; species Odontomyia ornata. Next base: position 132,168,960 of record OZ017740.1, read on the forward strand.
AGCTCAATGGATTTCAATCCCTAAATTATTATTCATTGATGAGTTATTTTTCCTGATTTTTACATTTTAGTGGATGAGATTTTAACAGAAACTTACTAGTTTTGCATCTTATCTGTCCGTCTATTTGTGCGTCAAGGGAAGTTCCCTCAAAAACTAAATTTTATGAAAATATCAGAGGGGGTGGTTTCTCAAAAGTGTAGGTCTTATAAAATATTTCAAAATTTTTAAAGGGTTTCTCCGCTCACAACGCAGTGGCCCTTAACAAATTTTTAAATCAAATACATTTGAGTAGGGTATCAAATGAGAGGTCGTAGCTCAGAATCTGATATAGTCATTTTTTGCATCAGGGTATCCAGTGGGAGGCAAAACGTATGAACAATATTTTTGTTCCCTCCCCTCGTGATTGGACACTTTTGAGCCGGAAAATCCGGAAAAAAATCACAATGGGCAGCAAATACCTTAGGAAGCAAAATTCGACAAACTCTGTTAATAATATTGGGTTGTTAGATAATTTATGTCGTTTTTTTCGCATAGATGATGTGAACTTCATGTAGTAGTGGTAGCATGGCTTATATTATTTTATACTATGTTAAAAATTAGACTTTAGACTATCTTCGTCGGAAAATGAGCATCATTAGTAAACAACAAGTTGGTTAAAAATAAACTTGAAAATGGACAGTCAAAGAGAGCATTATTGTCGTATTTAATTATTTTACTTCCGAACAGGCAAAAATGCAGTATAATCTCAAAAGAAATTGTGTAAAGATTATGGAGAGGACCACCTTACTGAACGCCAATGTCAACGTTGGTTTGATCGCTTTCATTCTGGAAATTTTCATATGCAAGATGCACCACATACTGGTCATCCAACCACTACTGATGACGACAACATAAAGCCGTTAATCGAAAGTTACTGGCGTATGATAACTCGAGAGATAGCAGAAAAGCTCGAGAATATCGAATTCAATCATCCAAATCTGATGCCACATCCACCCTATAGCCCTGACTTAGCACCATCATTTGTTTCACTCCCTTCAAAACCATTTCAATGGTAAAAATTTCCATACGATCAGGCTGTTAAAAATGAGTCAGTTCTGTTTTTTGCTCCTAAAAACCAAGGCTTTTCCGAACATTGACTTTTTTAACTTACCGAAAGAAAGCAAAAGGTCGTCCAACTAAATAGTCAATTTATCATTGATTCATGTTTGTTGTTAATACAAATAAGTCTACTTTGAAAAACATGAAAAAATGCCATTAATTATAAAACAACCCAATATTATGATTTGCAAATTTTTTATTGTCCCCCAAAAATCGAAGCGGAGCACATAAAAATCTCAAAAATTTATGGTCATGCAGGTTGGTATATAAGGGCCTCGGCATGGATTGGATTTACGGCAACGACCTGACAAGAGGTATGTCAAAGGCATATTCAGCAGAGACCAGCTGGCTACAAAAATTTGATATCAAAAGGCTCCAAACGGCGTCTATGGCGAAAAATTTCACGGACAACCAGCTGGCTCCCTTCTTCTTAGATACATCGTTAAAGACAAGCAATGAGCTCTGGATGGAAGTGGAAACGAATATTAAGACCATGGTAGAACAGACTAGCGGACATCAAGCCCAGCGTGAGAGAAATGATTGGTTCGATAATGAGTGCCAGAATGCGTTAGACAAAAAGCATCAGGCGTACAAAGATTGCGTAGGTAGGAAAACCAGGATGAAGAGAGAATACTACGAAAATCTCAGAAGAGTAGCGATGAAGATTATTAGAACTAAGAAAAGTAAATACTTTGAGGACCAACTGAGAAGTATAGATGTAAGTCTGATGAGCAACAACACAAGACAAGCATACAAAGTATATAAAAGCCTAAAACGTGATTATCAGCCCGAAACCACGCTCTGTCGTGATGAAATTGGCAATATCGTCACCGATAAAATCAATATGAAAGAAATACAGGCATCATATTTCAAGAACCTCCTCAATAATCCACGCATCACCAGAACATTCGATCCCATAGATGTTTCCGTAGAACCTCCACTGGCCCCACCAACTTTGCATGAGTTTCGTTCCACCATCAAAGCCCAAAAGAATAATAAAGCCCTGAGCATTGATGAGATTCCAGTGGAACTCATCAAATATTTAAGTACCAAAGTAACGAGAACCGAAAAATACAGCTCACAAATAAAATATTTTTTTCAGTTTTGACGATCTTGGAGACCAGCTGCATACACAGGAAAACATAGCTCCAAGTATACAAATCTATTATAAGACCTGTGTTATGCTATGGTGTAAAACATGGACCCTAACCCATGTATCCACAAATTTTATTGAACGCCTTTGAGCAATGGCACTTGAGGCGAATAATTGAAGCAAAACTAGACAGAGATAAATGGCAAATTCGATACAACCATGAGCTGTGTGAAATTTTTGACGAGCCGGAAGTTTCAACGATTATAAAACTGCGGAAGTTGAACACGTGAATCATACGGACGAACAACGGATACCTTAAAAAGTACTCGTTGGGAGAACTGATGGGCGAGGATTAGTTGGGAAATCAAAGAAACGCTTATCTGACTGGGTTGATGAAGACATTTCATTGCTGCTCGGTTTTCGAAATTCGAGGACGCGGTCAATGGACCGAGACAGTTGGATGCGCCATTTGCAGGAAGTGTTGTGCTACGAGAAAGATATGAGACTTCTATGTTGACGAATTTTATGAAAATTAAATCATAATAAAGTGGTATATCGCCATTTCAATTGTATGGAATCACAACAACAGTAATACGTGTTGATAGTTGATATATATTTCAAATCGACTTAGGGTACTCTTATTTTCTCCGGTTTTTCATGAAAATATATGCTATATTATTTAATTGGAACATGTTCAATTGGCTGAACATTGAGAAAAATTATTTAATCTGGAACAAAGTAGCGCCTATTGTGCACTTATGAAAGAAACCCTGCATCGTTTATATAAACTTGAATCATTTCTTCTTCAAGCATTGGATGAATAATTCAAATCATCGGTTCATGCCATTACAAAGCCCTTCTGGTAGAAGCAGTCTCCTACTTACTCGACTTTTTCCACTTCTATATAATAGCCATTCTTCAATAAATTAAATCAAACGTTTATATCATGTCCCTTAAACGTTGAAAATTTATTCAATCTTCTCTTTTAAAACCATTACCATCTTGTTTTCCGACTAATGATGTCACTAGTTGAACAAATCTTCAAAGCTTTTTATGATACCTATCATTTCTGAAATGTTCATTCAAATCCTTGCAAACCCGTAATATCTAAGTCGTTAAGGTGCAGCTCCCAGTAAAACTTCCAATTTGGGTAAACTTTACAGCCGTCCATCTCAAAAACCTTACGGATATTTATGAATATTTGCAAAATTAGTTTAAGCACATATAAGAATGAACCCTTGGCTTTTGAATCAGTTCATTACATTTTCCAGAAACTTTGTTGCGAATCCAAAATAGCATGTTTTCGTTAAAAAAATGTAGTAAAACTCGGAAACTACTTAACGTTCCGAGTTGATTTAAGCTATGTTTGTTGGATCTAAATTATTTACATTGAATTAACTCCTCAATAATTTAAAAAAGATTTTTGCAAAAAATTTCCTAGAACAAAATGTGTAATTTGCACATATTGAATAAATATCATGCATGCACATTGCTTTGTATCAAATTTTAACATTTTGTTCTAGGAAATTTTTTGCAAAATATTTTTTCAATTTTTGATGAGTTTATTCAATGTAAATAATTTAGATCTAATAAACGCAGCAAAAATCAACTCGGTACGTTTAGCAGTTTGCGAGATTTACTACATTTTTAACGAAAACATGCTATTTTGTTTGAATTCAATATTTTTTCCACCAATTTTTTTGCAAAATGTAATGAGCTCTGACTTCGAGTGAAAAAAATTTTTGCAAATATTGTAACATTTTTGAGGTGAACGGCTGAAAAGTTTACCCAAATTTGCAATTTTACTGGGGGCTGATCCATAGCCATATGATTCAATAGTAACATAAATGTCTTCTCAGACAGTATGTAAAGAAAACATTTCATCTACAAGTACTCCCAAAAACCATGCTTAAAATAAATTGACGCCAGGTTTTCACTGACAGAGGAAAACAACAAATGATTCCAATATTATTGAGCCACATTTTTATTTTCAAACCGCCAAACGTTACATCCTAAAATAAGAAGGTAGACTCTATTTGTTTAATTACAATATATTCAGTTCCAAATATTATCACAAAAGAATTTTCTGTTCACTTTTGTGTACGCCTAAATCCAGTAGAAAATCTCAACCTCTCTCCTGAAGATTCAACCCAGCAATTAGAGCACCAACGACATCGCGGACGTAAGCCAAAAAAGTACCTCGGAGGTCATGTACTTCCATTCAACTTCACTTCAATATCATATTACGCGTTGTTTCCAACGACTACCTCCGTTGCTTGGTGCACTGACAAAAAGTAAAATGATCTCCGGGAATTAAAATCCTTCTGGAAGAGAACGACAATGGTAGCAAAGCTTACGATAAAGACTCCTGGTGCAGTTATTACTGAGATGGTGGCAAATATGGAGGGCAAGTCGACATTAATGCAGCACCCACTTGTACATATTGTCATAGAACCGGATCTGTGCTGCAACAATTGCTGGCCAGAGTTTTCCTGGGAAAATCGAAATGCGGGGAGGATGGGACGTGCAGCTATGGAAATAGAAACAGGAAAAGGAATGGAAGCAGGTTATCATTATTCGAGCATTTTCTTCGTGTCCTGTGGTTAATTATTTTTGATGGGTATAATAGTGGCATTGGGGGGTGGTTATATATTTAAATGGAACACCAGCCTGGTCTGATGACTGTAGGAGGAAATAAGAACAAACGGTAGAGGGCAGCTATAAAGGTTCAAAAATTGTGAACAAAAAGCTTCCAACCATTATTTTACCACTTGGTGGCTTTTGTTCTGCTAAATACGATAGTGAATATATGGAATATATACAGGATTAAATTTAGCACTATGTATATATTTGGTGCTGCAACTGCTTTCTTCATTTTCTAATAATGTTTTAGTTTTCATACATTGTACTCGTATACGGATACATGATTTGATTACTGAGTAGGGGAAAACAATTTAATGGGGAGCATTGTAAGCTGAAGTTAATAAATTTAATTTAAATTTAATGTGGATTCTTCTTTATTACAGTTTTCTTTTTTTCGCTACTATCATTAAATATAAACAAGGCAAGAATACGGTTATAAGCTACAGTTTGTTCGTTTGAATGAGAAATGCGAAATATTTGACTATCGCTTTATGCTACTTCCTCTCCTGCTTTCGTCAATTAAATTTATTCCACTTGAACGGTTCATGCTAGGCCGTCCCTTGTAATCTAAAATTTATTCCAGCTTAGCTGAGAAATAAAACATTTGGAAAAGTTTCGCAGGGATGAACTCATTGGAGAGATGCTCACATCCGTTGACAAATGGAACTGTGTGGCACATTACGCTCGGGCAGTCCTTAAGATAAAAAGGAAAATATATGAGCGCCTGGAGGCGTCCAGGGCGGAGTAGTCCCTTTTCTAGAAATCCCTCTCCCTTCCCCTCCTTCCGCTGGAAAAGGGATTCCTGTAGCCCGGTGGCGCCTAAACGCGTAGAGAAACGAGGCTTAGCCCGAAGTAATGTGTCAAACGGTTCCAGGCTAGGTTCTCAGATTGACAGGGGAGGTGTTTAGTGGGTAGTCCAAGGGTATCCTCCATGGGAGTCCCACACTGCCAGACTCGGCGGGCGTAAATGCCTTCACCTCCCTACCACAAAAAAAAGACCTTTCATTTGATACCCATATCGGCTATCTTTGATGAAATTTTTTTTTCACGGGGGTCACTCCTCTGTATGGGTGGACCCCTTTTAAACTTCATATAAAATTTTTTTGTAGTTGGACTTTGAAGAGAACTAAATTATTTTACAAAACCCTAAAAAAAGAAAAGAAACGATAACGGAGCTTGATATCAGGCGGACAATTGCACTAGAATATTCGCAAAAGTATTTAAAACCGCACCAAAAACCTAGACTTAAATCGAAAAATGCTACAAACATTGTTCTTGTTAGAAAAAAATTTGATGGTTCAAGCCACTCTGTCTATACAGTACCTGAAGGTCAAAAGATGGCAATGCAGTTGCATGACATGTAAATCATAAACAAGAACCATGTGTAAAAAAACGTAACGTCAGTGTTTGTGTACCATGCTTTGAAGCGTTCCATGTAAAATATTTTATTGCTATTTTTTTATTACATTTTAATTTTGGGGTAAAAATACTTTATAATGTATATAAATTTAAAAAAAAACTTTATAGTATAATAAAACAATTATCCAACAAATAATGTTATTGATTTATATGTCAAAATATTGTCTGAGTGAAGCCAATACGAAAATCACTAGAAACAAGAAAATTTATTGAATTCGATCAAAAGAACCATATTTAGTCATATATCAAAAGGACTTTTGATTTTTATAAAAGAAAATTTTATCTGGATTAAAATGGATTTGAGTACTTATACCTTAAAATTTGATGCAGGAAATGTTCAATGTACAAATCCTACTTTTATTAACAAAGTTGCCAACCGCTGAGTAGGCGCTTATAAATCTATCCTCCTCCTAACAGTACGCGTGATGTACAAGTAGTGGTTAGAGTCCTCGCTGCATACGGCGAAGGTCCCTGGTTCGAATCCCGTTGGCGATAACGAGACTTGCTTTGAGTGATTCTTCAGGCAGACTATAAGCCCGTCCAGTTATGATAAGTACTGGCTTAAAAGAAAACAAAACGCCCCGCGGCTGGGTGGACCGACACAGGACCAAAATTTGGTATTGACAATATTACATCCTCGAGTGCTGAAACATTCGATCAAGATAATGAGATACTCTAATTATTTTTAAGCGAGTGCTCAGGAGAGGCTTTATTGCCAAACCGAAAGCAAAAACCCTCTTCCTACAGCCACATCTTTCATACTGATTATGTAATTTTAAAACCTATTTTGAAAAGATTTTATTCAGGTCTTTCATACTACCTTTGATGCAAACAAATGTTTTAGGGAAACCTCTCAATGTGGGGAGAGATAAAAAGCGGCACTCAAACTAGCAGCATCGAGTTTGCCGTTAGAGTCACGAGGTTTAATGTTCTAACACGCTATAGTATACTGAAAACTTCAGCAGTTCGATTCAAAAAATACGTATTCAAATACAAACGAAATTGAAATAGATGATTGTATCAAACACTATAGTGATTGATGAAGCATAACGACATTCTCGTTTAACTGCAATACAAATGACACTCCTTTCATTTGCCTCATGTAATAAGCACGTACGAGTACCACATAAATTTACAATCAAACAACTGCTTCAATGCGACAGCAAAATTATCCTTGTTTATTTCTTGAATTGAAGCAAATTACTCCCTTTCAAGGGAAACATCTTTTTGTTGATTACTAACATACACATTTCTCGTGTAGAACAGCATGAATAGGCCACACAGCACTACATGATGCTCCCTTCTGCCCTTATTTTCTTCTATATATGATTATAAATCATAGGTTCTCGAGAAAAAGCACAAGACGTCATCTATTTTCTCCCTTTATGAATTATTTTGGCTATTTTTTGCTCCTTGCTGGGAATGTTACGAGAGAATGGGATATTCACTTACACTACGCTACGAAGGCCCCTTAAGAATAAGTATGCATAATTTAAGGCATATTTTGCTTTATGCAAAGATGCCGGTAAGAAGCAGAATGAGTGCATAGTACCTGTTTGGTCCCATTTACGAATGAAAAAGAAGTGCTGACCTGGAAACCAAACCGGAAAATTATTTCAAGGAAAAACATTTTATGTTAAGTAGTTTGCACTCCCTATTGTTGATTTTTGCGATGTTTGTCGTGAATCGACAAAATGCTCCATGAGTATAATCATTCACGGGACGAAAAATTCCTTCGCAATTTTCATTCACTAAAAGAGTTATATGGGGGAAAATTTTTGAACAAACATTTAATCAACGCCATACCTTGAATAACATATCTCTTCAGCAAACAAATTATTCCGACTGTCGAATAAATAAAAATAATACATACTTTAAGGTAAATTTTCAAGTAGGTCACAATTTGCGTTATTGCTCTCTTTTCACAGAATTATAAGGTCTACTTTCTCATCTCAAACAAATCTATAATAAAATGACTCCCACTTATTTCTTGGTGAAAAAGAAAATTTCTTACAAGAATCAGGACATATTCTTACTAGGCGTTACGGAACGAAACAACTTCTCTCCTATATTTTAAGTTACCTGGAAATTCTTTTGATCATTACATAAAATCTATTCCAATCGTCAAATTGGGCTAGATTGACGCAACCGTTCCTGTCGACATTATTGTTTTCGACAAATTGGTCTCAAGGTCGACCAAATAAATGTATTTACCTCAGGAGCAATTTGAAGGAAATTCAGTTGAAATGTATTTGACTTTCATTTCATTTCACATTCGCTGAAATAAAAGGAAAATAGAGAGTGGTGGATTAAATCTATTTTGGATGTATACAAAGCAAATTTGTCTTAATACCTGTCAATGTTGTTTTCAAGAAACGAGAATTTTCTGTGGGCAATACATTAAGAAAATGTATACTGCTATATATTTTAGGATATCGTAATGAAGTAGGCTGTCAGCCGCTGAACTAAGCACTCTTTCTGCAAATAAATTAAGCAGCAATATCTCTTACCAGGATATTTCTTGAACAATTTGTAAATATGTATCCTCCAAGACAATTGTTTATATTTAAAGTATCTTTTATGTGTCACTTGAAATTGCTGCCATTTAATTAAGATTTACTAATCTCGATCATCAAGCTGTTATGTAAACTTTAATTACTCGTGTGGGGTCCATCATGCCCTAAGCGACTTTGTTAACGTTGTCTATTGGCAAGTTTTAACCATAGCAGCCTCCTATCGCAAACGTATCTTTATTCTAAGTAGCTAGCAGCGGCGTTAACCACTTGAGCTAGAGGGAAGTAGACATTATAGGGAATTGCAACTTCTTAGGAATTAAAGTTTAATGACCGAAAAGCTAAATCGAAATGCAATATTTACAACCAAATTATATACAGGTATAATAAAAATCATAATAAACGTTTTGATTTATGTGAAAATAACTGACCATAATTTTCAAGTACTGCTCATGAAGATTATATTTTGTTACATGTTATGAAATGTTATATTTTATATTGATTGAGATATTGTTCTTCAAGTTTTTATAGAAAATATACGGGGTCGTTCCAAAAGGTGCTTAGCCTCACCACTTGGCGGCACCACCATTGCAAGAAAGATTCACTTTAGTGTAGTACATTGTTGTAAATATCGATGATACTGTCATAATTTCAGCTGAATTGGACTCATAATTTTGTTTTGACCGCATGCGGAAGTGGGATGTCCGCGGATTTTAGAATTATGGCGCAATAGCAATATTGGTCAGTGATTCGATTCTTGTTTTTGGAAGGGAAATCACGCAGCAAAATCATGAGTGCTTAGATGCTGTATACAGTAATGATGCTCCTGCGATGTCAACCGTAAAAAATTGGGTTGGCGAGTTTCAACTTGGTTTCAACATATTCGCACGTCAGTTTTTGAATGAGCCACGCCCAGGTGCTTCAAAAATGGCTACCATGGAGGGTAACGTGAAAAAAATCCACGAGCTCATATTGTCAGACCGCTAATTGAAGGAGAGCGAGATAGAAAAACCGCGTGGGTCATATCCTGCGTAATATTTTGGGCATGAAAATGCTGTCACTTTGCTCACTTTGGACAATAGACGCAACCGTGTGACCCTTCAGAGCAATGTTTGACACAGTTTGAGTGCAATCTGAAAGAATTTCTGCGTCATTTTATGACCGTTGGAAAAACATGGCTCAATTGGAACACACAAGAGATCAAAAGATAGTTGAAACCGTGGATTTCACCCGGCGAACGTGCTATAAAGAAGGCGAAGATTGTCTTATCTGTCTCAAAAGTCATAGCCACCGTTTTGTGGGATTCACAAGGTGTGATCTACATCTACTAGCTGATGAAGGGCAAAACAAGCACAAAGCTCTACTATGCTGAATTATTGAACCAATACGACGTCTAATTGCCATTTGGTGAAGAAAAAAGCGCTCTTTCACTATGACGACGCACTAGCTCACATCTTTGCCGTCGCCAGGGCCAAATAGGGCTACAAACTGCTACCCCATACACCGTATCCTCCAGATTTGACCCCGTGTGACTTTTTTTTGTTTCAAAACTTGAAAAAGTCACTCGCCGGGCTGAAACTTGAGTTTAATGAGGAGATCATCACCAGCATGGAGGCCCACTTAGCAGACCTCGAGGAAACGTATTTTGCAGATGGTTTAAATAAGCTGGAGCATCGCTGAGTCAAGTTTACCGAGCTAAGAAGAGATTATGCTGAAAAATAAATTGTCACTTCCCAAACCTCCATTTTTCTTTTTTTTGGGTAAGTACTTATCAGATCGCCTTCGTATACTTTTATTTTATTTATTTCTTTTCAAAATTACTCTCTGGTTAATTGGACTCCATACGACAAATCGTGTATTTTAGGGTGACTTGCTAAAGATAGAAAATATTTATGAGAAACATTTCTTCTGGCATTTTTGATATAATTTATGACATAAAAATTCAATTAGGCACTTTTTTCTAGCGAAATAAATGAAATCATCACGAGCTAAAGTAATTGATTGAATCACAATAATTGAACTCAGGAAGAATGTACGGGAGACTAAAACAGAAAGCTTGTTATTTTAAATCTCTTTGGAAACATATAAGTAGCCAATATGAGGTAAGGTGCCGAGCAATTCTAGCAGAATGTAAAGATTGGCACATTAATCTAACTATACTACCAAGAGGCAATCATTCAAAGAGTTACAGGTCTCGAGGAAAGGCGATGAATATTCAAGGACTGCCAAAGGCCCTAGTTGAACGACATGAAAGGGAGCTGGACCGCATGCATGATTCCTGATCTGAGACCGTAGTTTATGGTGAGACTGACTTATACTTGACCATACTATTAAGCAGGTATGGATATTTTCAACCTTACCTGCCCACGATTGATAAATCACGATCTCCCGATTGTATATACTGGCGCTGGCGAGGCCTAAGACGCTGCGAGATTGGGAACAGTCATTGTAGTGACTCATCTAGAAAAAGAAGGGCTCTCTTCAGATAGTCTAACTCAAGATGTGCTCAAATCAGTTGACAAATCGAATCATGAGGGATTTTAACGTTCGGGCGGCTTCAATCGCAAAAAAGCATCGTTTCGAGATGTTATGGGTTAAGGGCTAGGTTCTCAGGTTGGCAGTGTGTTTAGTGAGTTGTCTAGTCATACATTATAGGAGCTTAGTGGACTCCAACAAACCGATTATCCTCATGAAAGAAAGGATAGAATGTATCAGGATAGGCATCATCAGTGACATTACTATCATTTTACATCGACCAGAGGAAGGTCATCATCCCAGGTTTCTAAAAGACTAGCATAAATCCAAATTAACTAGCACCTATTGTTGTTAATCTGGAAGTATATTTAGAAAATGTAAATTTTTCTATAACTGCTAACATACCAGCATTAATGACAGCTAAAATACTGAACCCTTTGGAAAAAAAGCCAAAGTAGTGACGGCTGATGAAATGAAACTTTAAGAATCTGACCTTGCAGAAACCAAAGAACCAATTCCATATAATCTCAGCAAAATCAGTGACGGTAACAATGAAATTTTAAATAAAGCTGATTCCAAAGTATCAAAGAAAAAACTGATTATCCTCATGAAAGATAGATGATGTGATCTTTTTTCTTTAATTTCTGCCATATTTTGGACTCATATGTTGGTATTTAAATTTTGTATTAATTGACTTGTAATTGGACTACTAGTCTGTATGTTAATTTCTGAAATAAATAAATAAATAAGAAAGCTCCAATTAAAGCTTGTAAAGACAAAATGCCAAACGGATCAGGAAAATACTATAGTGATAGCGATAGAAACTACGCTTGAAGCAATTGAAGTCAAAACTTTTATGCTGAGCCTCACAAGGTTTTTCCAAATTTAGTATTTTTGTAGCTTCATAATTCAATAGCAATATTACATAGGGATAAGTGTGATATCAGTTTGCAGGCAATCGAAAAATTTCAACAGTAAGAATTTTATAATATACTCCAGTGCAATGTACTGCTTATGAAAATTGAAAAATAAGCTAAAATAAAATTTTATACTTTCCTCACATTTCCTATTTTCGTAAGTCTAATTTTTGAGAGATGGTGCTTTAAGAACGCAATAAAATTTGCCCCAACCACCAGAAAGCTGCACCATTTTCTAGATATGTATCATCAAGAACTGAAATGAAAAAATTCAAGCTTTCTAAATTATAGAAGCAAGAGTTAGGTGTTATGCTACGTTAAGTGCTGACCTTGTCCGCTAGTGTTCAAGAGTTTATTTGATTTGAAGATGGTTTCAGCTCCGAAGCTCTAGGCAGGAGCCAGAATACGATATCCTACAATATTTGAGCTGGCTTCTTTTCCTTTTTTCTAGCAGAGCAAGCACCGTATTCTGCTTTTACACCAAAACAGGATCTTTGGCTACTTTCTCTCTATTTACCAGTAGAGCAAGATTTTCTCCTTTGCTTTCGCAAAGGTTTTCTCCCATTTTTACGTCTTTGTAAAAGAACTTTTTACAAAGACCTAATAGTTTCGTGATCCGTCTGTCTGTCTGTCCGTCCGTCCGTCCATCTGTCCCTCTGTCCGTGCAATACAGCTAATTTCCTCAGAAACTATCGAAGCTAGAATGCTCAAATTTTGTGAAAAGGTCAGAAGTAATAATTTCTCAAAAGTTAAGGTCTTGCCAAAAATTTAAAAAATGTTAAGGGGGGTCACCGTTATAACGAATTAGCCCTCAAACATTTTTTTTAATCATTTTAGTGGGGTATCAACTGACAGATCTTGATTAGGGCTTTTAGAATCTGAAATAAAAAAAATCATTTTATGAATTAGGGGGTCCAGGGGAAGCCAAAATGTACCCAAAATTTGTGTCTCCCTCTCGCGATTGGACACCGTTGAGCCGAAAAATCTGAAAATTATCACGAATGAGGGCCTTTATGAGTACAAGGGCAACAAATACCTCAGAAATCGAAAATCACTCAACTTTGTTAAGAACAGTATGACTTGCAGATTTTACATTTTAGCACATAAAATCAAAATGGTACCTTTGAACTTTTTGAAATTTTGCAATTATATAGACTGATATAAGATATGTACGTTCACAAAATTTAATCGAGATCGAATCATGATCAAGTGAGTTATAGCCATTGTATGGAATTACAACAACAATAACACGTGTTTATGGTTGATGCATATTTAAAATTGACCTAGGTACTTTTATTTTCTTTCAAATTCATTAAAATTTAAGCAACAGTGTTTAACATGAATATGTTCAATCGGCCGAGCATTCAGAAAAACTATTTAAGCTAGATCAAAATGGCGGGTGCTCTGTGCTTATGAAAGAAACTGTGCATCTTTTGTATAAATTTGAATTTCATATCCAAGTATTGGATGATTAATTCAAGTTATCGATTCACGCTATTAGAAAACTTGTTTCCAACCCTAGGATGTTTACAAAGACCTTTTGGTAGGAGCACTCTCCTGCTCCTGCTGCACTCTATCTTGCATTTGTCTGTTGTAGCTAAGGCAGTTTGTTAAGGGCTAGTTCAGTGTCGATTCCTAGTTGTTCTAGGTCTTTGTTGTGGTTTGTGATATATAAATTGTGTTTCAGTCCCTTGTCTCTCAGCTCTACTTCTTGTGTCCCGAAAAGCATATCTGATAGATTTACAGTCTATAGATAAAAGGCTCTGTTTGTTGGTGGAATCGTTGCGTTTTACTTTTTCATCAATTGGTCATGTTTTGTTTGTAACGGAGTCATATCTAGTTTTGACCAGAATATCAATGTTTTGTTTCACGTCAGTACAGAATTGTAGAATTTTTTCTGTTGGCGTAGTGTCTGTTAATTGTAAATATGAATATAGTAGTTATCAGTTGACTTCGTCCTTTTTGATGTGCAGTGTTCTTATTTTATTTTGAATGCAAAATGTTTATGCACCACGTCGTGTTTTTTGTGAAGCAATTGTGTTTTGCTTTATTGTGATTTTTGCAAATGTTCGTGTTATGTTATTTTTTAAATGATGAAGTCTTAGAGTAAGGTTGTGGAATGGTCGCAAAATTTTTGCCAGGCTGGCCATGTTGTTGTCAATTGTTTTGTTTATTTGATATCCGCAGGCCAACTCTTTCTATTTTCTTGAAAAGCTATTGTCATTCGAACAGAAACAAAACAAAGAACCGAAACTTGAAATTTTAGAAAGGCTTGAAATATATAAACATAGAAAAACAGACTACTTTATCAAACGAATTCCGACGTTATTTTCTCAGTATTACACCACACTCTCGAACGAAAGCGGAATTAAGATGACATAGAACAAACGCACTTCCAACAATCCAAAAACAAAAATGTAATATCCCTCTACCCTCTACCTGACCTAATTTAGTACTTACTGCTTACCCCGTCCTACGACTATATAAAGTCATTTCCTTTCACACATCTTTTAGACACTGAAGATGACTCAAAGGAGTCAAAACACATTTGCTCACACACCAAAGCAAGGCCTGTCAGCTTTCCAAGAAAAAAAATATACTTTTTAGGGTTTTGTACTAAAATACAAAACCCTATTGCAATCACGACCTGTGTCCGTCTGTCCGTCCGTCCGTCCGTCAGTATGTCACAGCACTTTTTCTCCGAAACTATAGAGGCTGCAGCCATGAAACTTTGTGGAAAGATCAGAAGTGGTGACTTCTTGAAAGTTCAATGGTGGAAAAAATTTTCAAAGGGGTTTAAGGGGGGTCTCCCCATATAGGGAGGAGACCCCCCAAAAAAAATTTCACCATTGGTAGTCGAGTAGGGTGTCATTCGAAAGGTCTCAACGAGGTCTTTTTAAAACAAGTCTTAAAATTGCCTTATGAGTACCGAGGGGGCAGGGGAAGGGGAAATGTACGAACTTTTCGCGTACCCCCCCTTGCGATTGGACACCTTCCATCCGAAAAATCTGTAAAATATCATGGATGAAGGCCTTAATGAGTACAACAACAACAAATACATGAGAAGTCGAAATTTACTCAATTTTGTTAGTAATAGTATGATTTATTGATTTTATGTTTTCTTGAATAAAATCTAGACGGTATCCTTAAATTCAATAAAATTTAGCACACAGATGACTATTTATAAGATTGATCTTTTCATAAAGATCGAATAGTATTTAACGAAGTTATAGCGATTTGAATTTTCCTGCATTACTATGGAACAATATGCCCTGTATTACTATGGAAACATATGGCTATGGGGCCATATGCGCTTTTTACCGACTTAGAAACTACAGCTTTGCTAGGATTTGCATGAAAATTTCAGGAATGATAGGTATCATGAAGATGAGTATATACAATTGAAACAAGTCGGAAAGGCAGGACAGAGCTCCTAGCAAAAGGGCTTTGTAACCATTCTAAGATTCTAAAAAACAGGCCATGAATCGATGATTACAGTACAGAGGAGTGGCCCCTGAAAAACAATTTCATGAAAGGTAGCCGATATGAGTATCAACAGAAAGTTCTCTATGAGAGCTTTTAAAAACAGTTCTTAAACTGACAGTTTTTGCTTCTGTGGGGGCGTAGGGGGGGGGGGGAAACATGAAAAATGTGTTTCCTCCCTCGCGAATGGACACCCGTGATCTTAAAAAATCTGAAAAATTATCAAGGGAGATATTTTTGGGTATAACTATCACAAAAACCTCAGAAGTCAAAAATCTTTCAACTTTGCTAATAATAGTATGATCCTCGAAAATGACATGTTTCTTGATTTTATTCGTTACTGGTTACTGCATTTTGTAAGTTGAGTACAAAACCGTTCTGACATGAGCATAGGTCTGTCTACCCAACTTGTTATAGTTTTGTCCTGTGTTTCCTTGTGCGTTGTAGTTGTTTTTCTCTTGTTTTTCATAGATTAGTTTTAAGGGCTCAAATATCACATCCAGATTGCTCTTGTTTGCTTATTTACTATCCTCCAGTTAAATATTTATTGTTTATATGTTTCAAAATTTTCTAATATGCTCAGAAATTTGCTTTTTTGCACATATAGTAGCTTTATTGTTTATCAAATTTTAATTAATGTACGCTTGTTGGTAAATATGTAGCTTGCCAAGTTGAGTTCCGACGTTGCATCGGGTTTCCGTATTTTTTAAGAATTTTGTACTAAACTACGAAACCCTATTGAAATTACGATATGTGCCCGTTTTTATGTCACACCAGTTTTTCTCCGACACTATGGAAGCTACAGCCATGAAACTTTATGGAAAGGTCAGAAGTGGTAACTTGTATAAGGGTTTGGGGATGAATAAATTTTTCAGAGGGTTTTAAAGGAGGTCTCTCCATAAAGGAATGTGACCCTTGAAAAATACTTTATTAGTACCGCGCAGGAAAGGGAATATACGAAAAAAGCATGACCTATAGGAGAACAATAACAACAAATACGTCAGAAACAAAATTTTGGCAACTTTGTTAGGAAAGTAATCAATTTTACACTTTCTTCAATATAACCGTTACAGTACCTTTAAGTTCAGTGAAATTTAATACACAAATGGCTATGTATAAGGCTGGCCTATTTTGAAAGCTTCAAAAAGAGCGAATTGTATTTAACGATATTATAGTGGTTTGAATTTTCCTATATTACTATCTAACAATACGAGTATGCATTATATTATTATGGAACCCTATGGCTATAGCACAATATGCGCTTTTAACCGACTCAGACATTACGAGTTTGCTAGGATTTGCATGAAAATTTCAGGAATGATACTTATCATGATTTTGTTTGAGTGATGCCATTCCATCCGGGGTTATTTATCGACTCGAGATTTTTAAAAATAATAATCCGCAGCTTGCGTTGAGAAAAATGGGAGTGGTGGAGCTGCAGGAGATAAGTAGACTTTCTCCGATGTATCAGAAATGCATGTGAGTTATCCTCTTCTTGAATATTTTCAGTAGGAGTCTATCCTACTGCCAAAACCGGATGGTTTCTTAATCAATATTTCTTCACCTTCGGGGGCTCGTTTTTGTATTTTTGATTTGCGGCATGAAGTGATTACTCATTACTGCCCATAATCTCGACAGCAGGCCTTAAAACTTCATAGAGTAGAATATCTCATCCAAATGATATGTGTGTATCCCTTTGAATCATTCGTTGCAATGCTCATTGGCTTTGCGTAAGGAAACGTCCAGGTCATTGTATGTTTTTTTTCTTCACTGTCCACCAGAGGTAATACTGCAACTCACCTTTCGACGAATTTTAGTAAAGCTGTAACGATGCTCGTTGCTAGCATAGTAGTCTCAATAATATTAAACGACCCGATCTTTAAATCACGTGACTTTTTTTGCATATATGATGGCTATGGTACTTCATTAATATATTTAAACAAGTTGAAGTAGCAGGAGAGTTCTCCTGCTAGAAGGGTTTTGTAAAACGATGAGTAAATCAAACAATATATTCTGCATATCAAAACTTGGCTAATATACAGATCCCATAAAATGAGTTCGAAAAATTATTATGCTGTTAAATTTGCCGCCGTTTTGTTACAAGTATTTTGACCCCATCGTTTGAGTAGTCATGAAAACGCATCAATACAGGTATTGCAAACCATTTTTGAAATTTTTATCAATATTCCTACATATTTGTAGTGTCTAGGTCCGGTGCAAACGTGAATCTCCCTACTATTATGTGTTAATGTTGTTGCAATTGTGAAACATTTAATTGGCAGTAACTACCCGTTTACTGTTCAATTATTATGAAATTTTTAGAATGCATACAATTGCTTTCAAAAAACTTAAATTGTAGCTTTTGGGAAGTTTAAGGGTCCAATTTTGATTTTACAAACAAAAATGTAAAATTTAGAAGGTGAATTTTTATTAACAAAGTTGATCAAATTTCTACTATTCGGTATTTGTTGCCCTCGCACTTCTAAAGGGTCTCCTCTGTGATTTTTTTTCAGATTTTTCGGGTCGCAAGAGGGGACACAAAATTTTCGTACCTCTTAAAGCAAAACTTGTCATTTTAAGACCTGTTTTGAAAAGTTATCATCAAGGCCTCTCATTTGATACCCATGTAGCCTACATGCTATGAAATTTTTTTTCAGGAGCCACTGTCCTATTTGAGGAGACCCCCTTATAAATTTCTTTTTGTGGTTAAACATTTGAGGATGGCATAATTTTCACCTACCAACAAAATTGTATGTTTCTAAGTTATGTAGTTTGCAAGAAAAAGGGGTTGACCCACGGACGGATGGACAGACAGGATGCGATTTTAGTAGGGTATTGTGTAATGGTTTTGCGAAACCCTAAAAAGGAGTTCAATTATTCTTTCATGGGTTAATGTGTACAAAACGCATGCTGTCAGCGGATCTATAACTGGTAATCGAAGAACCCTATTGTGGGCAAAGACTTTAATAGCATCATAAAGCAATGCATCAGGTCCGATACTGACTAAAGGCATTGCTGGTTTATGAAGAACATTTCTCCATGTATCCAATTTATGTTCTTCCAATTGATCCATCGATGAATTTGGCGACGTAGAGTACATTTGTAATATTACAAAAAAACCTGTAATAGTCAACATTCTAACTAAATTGTTGCTTTGTGAACCCCATATAGGCGCCGCACGAGCTCCATTGTATACTCATATGTAGAATGCCTTCTAAATCAATGGTTGAGTATCAAATACGATTAATTTAGACAATGTCGGTATTAAATCATAGCACTTGAAAAACGAAAGAATTTTCCAAATATCTGTGATTCGTCTTCTACTAAATCCAAAAGGGTAACTTTTTCTAAGAAGGGATCTGCAACTGTTAGCCCTCGCGAATCACGAAACAAAATTGCTGCATAATAAGGATCGAATGAACCATCATAATGCACTAGGCGACGCTCTATGCTTTTCCAAATTAGCTGAAGCTCTTTGCATATGTGCACTATCTGCAGCTAATTGTTATTGATGAGCTGCAGTACGCTTTGTTAGGTATTGGTTATCACGAGCGCGACTTTCACAGCACTCCAATACCTCAGTGAACCCATTTTACCTTAGTGATGGACATTACGACCCTATTAGCAACGAATTAATTTAATTGCATTGTAATGAATCACTCCACACACCAGCACTCGACGCGCCGTTCTCGAGTGGTTGATCGGCGTCCTTCTTGTTCAGTGCAGTCTTAACTTTTATTTTTCAGGACATTCATACTACTCCTGCGCAGTATACTCGTAGTCCAGCAACATGGGATGTTGCAGCATCTGGACTGTTAAGCGGAGTTGTTAGAGATGTGGCAGTTGTTGCGAAACCAGCCGTTTGCATGGAGCTTCTAGTGTAATTGTTCTTCAGTTTATGTTGCTATCTGAGCCTTAATTGGGCGTCGAAGATTGAACTCAGTTGTTGTTGAGCCTGCGGGGTTGAGACTTGCTATTGAGATAAGGCTTGCTCCGGTACTACTTCTACTTCATTTATGTTGCTGAGGATAACGTCAGTTGTGGCTTTTTTTGTAGTTCTTAAAATAGACTGCACTTACAAGCTACATAGCTACACTTGCTATCTTAATCATCAATCATTTAAATTTTATGAAAAATGAGTCCAATGCTTTTGTTCGGTGTCTCCTCGAAATCTTTTAAGCATCTTCGTATTTAAGCTAGACTATGAGTGTGGTATGCGGAGTCCTTTCCTCTAGGTATTTGAACGTAACAACCCATATGAATTTACTGGGGAAAACGTAAAAACAAAAAATCGGCTCCTAATATTTTTCTTATAGCTGCACTTGTAAAAAAATACGATCATAAATTTATTACCTATGAAATGTACATTTTAATCAAGAGTCAATAGCCTGTATGTACTTTAAATGTTGAAAATGAGGAAAAATACCCAAATTTACTAAACATTTTCATTTGAAACAGCCACCAATTGCTTTTACGTTTGCCGCTATCATTCATTGAGCGGACTCTCAAAGATATTCATGATGCATATTCTTCCTGAAGTTTTTGTACAAATTGTAACAAGTCCGTAGTGTCCGAGTCAATTGGAAGCACACATTGATCCATAGCCATGCATTGTTGTTGTTATAATATAGGATCATTTAAACCACCATAAATTCGTTCAGTACTATTCAAACATTTTTTTAAGGGTTTTGTACTAAAATTCAAAAACCTATTGCAATCACGCCCTGTGTCCGTCTCTCCAACCGTCTGTATATCACACCACTTTTTCTTCGAAACTATAGAATATACAGCCATGAAACTTTGTGAAAAGGTCAGAAGTGGTGACTTCTTGAAAGTTCAAGGGTGAACATTTTTGTGAAAGGGGTTTCAGGGGGTCTTGCCATGTACGGAGGAGACCCTTCAAAAATGTTTTTTTCACCATTGGTAGTGAGGTATCGTTGGAAAGGTCTCAATAAGATCTTTCAAAACGCCTTATTGGTACCATAGCGGGCAGGGGAAGGGAAAATGTACGAACATTTCATGTACGTCCCCCCTTTCGCGATTATACCACTTTCATCTAAAAAAAGATGGAAGCAGAACTTTATGAGCCCAACAACAACGAATACAGGAGATGTCTAAACTCACTTAACTTTGTAAGTGATAGTGTGGTTCATCGATTTCATATTTCCTTGAATAAAATCTTAGCGATGTACAAATGGCTATTTGTGGAATTGACTTGTCCTGAAAGTTTCACGAAGATCGAATGGTATTTTACGAAGTTAAAGCGGTTTGAATTTTCCTGTATCACTATGGAATAATATGCGCTGTATTACTATGGAAACATGGCTATGGAACAATATGCGCTTTTCACCGACTCAGACACTACAGCTTTGCTAGGATTTGCATTAAAGATTCAAAAATGATAGTTATCATGAATATCTTTCAGCATTGGTTCAGCTTGTGGTATCAATAATAGTGGCTGTTTTAAATGAGAAAACTAAATAATTTTGAATTATTTTTCCCCCACTTAAACATTTAAGGTACATGCTTTTAATACTTGATTCAATTTAATGAATTACTGAAGAAATGTACCTATAATTAATACTCATAGGTGTAGCAAATCGATGAGGCAGGAGAAAGCTCCTAACAGAAGGGCTTTATGAACATTCTAGGGTTCGAAAAAAATTTGTTATGCCATGAATCGATGATTTGTATTATTTACCCAATACATGTTTAGGAAATAGTTCAAATTCACCCAAAGAATGCAGAGTTTCGTTCCATGTTAAATAATTTTTCTGAATGATCGGTTCATTGAACACATTCAAGCAAACCACTTTTCCATAAATTTCCATAAAAAGCCGAAGAAAATAAGAGTGCCTTGGTCGATTTGAGATATGTATTAACTATCAACATATGTTATTGTTTTGGTTATTCCATACAATTGAAATGGCGATAACTCACTTGATTATGATTTGATTTCCATGGAATTTCCTAGGCCTAAGGGTCTTATATCAACCTATATAGGTGTAAACTTCAAGAGCTTTAAAGGTTCCATTTTGTTTTTCGGGGAAAATATTGAATTTACAAAGCTTACTATTATTAATAGAGCTGAGAGAATTTTGATTTCTGTGGTGTTTGTTGCCTTTGGACTAATAAAAATTTACCTTCGTGATTTTTTAAGATTTTCGGCTCGAAGATGTCCCATCGTGAGAGGAGGGGACACAAATATTTTTCCTTCATTTTGCCTCCCCCTGGACTCCTAATGCAAAAAATGACTTATTTTTCAGATTCTAAAGTACTAAGCCCCTTTATCTGATACCCTACTGGAGTACATTCAATGAAAAAATGGTAAAGGGCCACTTCGTTATAAGAGAGTACCCCCTTAGAAAATTTTAATATATTTGATAAGACCTAAACTGTTGAGAGATCACCACTTCTGACCTTTACACAAAGTTTGAGCTTTGTAGCTGCTATAGTTTCAGAAGAAATTTCTTGTGACGTATGGATAGACGGATGGACGAATGGATGAACAGACAGATGGACATATAGGACGCGAAACTATAAGCTTTTTGCAAAATTTCTTTCATAAAGCCCTATAAATCATAGAGCTAGATCCAATAACAAATAACTTAGAGGCTAAAATGCGTTAAACTTTGCTCATGGTAGTAGAATTCAACATTTTTGTCAGTAAAACTGTATTAGTATCATTGAATTGGATGAAGTATCTAAGTTATTTAAGTAATTTTCAAAATATCATTTTATTCTATAAGTTTCAATAGAATATGCCGAGGTTGTAGCCATTCAAAATTCCTTCGATTACAACAATAAGATATGATTTTCCTTCTACATTGGCTTTCCATTAAATCAGACACTACACTTTTGATTGAATCTTCAGACAGAACGAATAACAAAAATACGTTTCAGATTCAGGCCTCTCAATGACCTTAGTAATATTGAAAAAAAATGTTGGCTGGTTGGATGGAGTGCTTTTAAAGCAAGAATATATCTGTTGTACGTATCATAAAATTTTTTTTTTATTAAATCATTTTATTTATCCACATATTGTACAAAACCCCTTTGACATGAGCATAGTTCTGCCTACTCAACTTGTTTATATTTTGGTGGTTGAATAACCTTATCAGTAGCTATCTGGACATCAAATTTCATTGAATGTAAGAGAATCTTTACAATTTATTCAAATAAATGTAAAACTGAGAAATCATGATATTACTCACAAGGTTTAGCGAATTTTACCCTCTCAGGTAGTTTTGGTTATTGTACTCAAAGCTTCAATTATTCCTCCTTAACCTTTTATCAATAATACGTTTTAACAACGTATATTAAAATACTTTCCATTTGATATCCTATTTGACCTCATTCAGTAGAAAAAGTCACATCTTTACATGGGAAGACACTCGTTAAAATGCTTTAAATTTTTTTGTTGACTATGAAACTTTTATAAACAGAAACGTCTGAGCTCCTCAGAAAATTTGATGAATGTAGCTTCTCTAGTTCCTGAAGGAATTGCTGTGACACACTGACGGGCAGACAGATATTAACTTCAATTGGATATGTAATGATTTTCATTTGAAATTGCTCAAACGTCAAGATTTCCCGAAGGAAATCTGAACCGACCTCTAGACGTGAAGTCTGAGTCGTGCCAATGAATGGTACCAATCGGTCAACCAGTCCGTGCACTCGTAATCCATTTTGCGGTGGCTGCTTGTTGGCCAGCTAGTTCCGAGAGGATTTTGGTCGCAGGCCTTTCAAATGGATTACGCTCTAATACTTGTTTCAGCCACCGTTATGTGCCCGTTTCAAACGCGTTTAAAATACAAACATACGGAAAAGAAATTTATCCTTGCGTTATTCCGTACTCAACTTCCATTCAGTCAAGTCAGACAACAACAAAAACTGGATTTAGTATGCATTCCCGAATTTTCTCTTCCTTTTTCCCGACGTGGTACCGAAAAATCTTCTACTCTAACGCAAGCGTCGAAACAATCTACTCTAATGAAAACATCCTCAAAACAAACGATGGTACCGCGTACCAAACGTGACGCGGAATTGGCCATCCACTAATTCCTAGAACCCTACCCTTGTAACGGAAAAAGAATGGTCTGTTGAAAAGTAAAGTCTTGGTTATCTTAGCAATTCATATTTTATTTTCTATACTTTTTCTATTGAATTCCATTGATATCCTTTGCTTTTTCAATTGAACTTATTAGAGATTTGTATTGAGTGGTAAGACTAAAATTGCATATAAACTTGGGTATAGTACGGTTGAAATTCTCATTTTAAGGGATTATACTACATAAGCAAACTATTATCGCCGATTAACTTTTGATACAAAGTTATGCTTGATGTATGAATGTGTTTGTTATTGTTGTTCTTTTTACTTCGTTACATACTCATACATATATTTTCAATTGAATATTAAGCAAGGTACTTGTATATAAAATTAATTAACATATTCATACGTAATACTTGAAAATATTGTTCGTTATATTGTTTTTTTTCTCTAGGTTGTGCGGAAATGCAAATAAGGAACAATTATTTGAATTAATCACTGCTAATCTTACACATACTTCGCATATGCTATTTACGAAAAACAATATTCCCATTTCAACTTATCAATTAAGTTTATATTTTATTATATTGATGCCTTCTTTCTTTACAAAATATATTTTAATTCATCGACACACTACCGTGCATTGTTAATCGCGTCAAAAGACACAAATGATCGCATCAATAACGAGCCTACCTTAAGAATAAATGGGGAATATGGAAACTTATCAATTATTCATTTGATTAGAGTCAACTAAACTACACAATCTGAGATAACCACTCATAACAAGCACACGTTGAGCTTAGATCTACCAGATTTTAAGCAAATCCATCAAACAAAAATTAATAAGGTGCTTTCCATGTTCAAATCACACCCTAACTTATTCTACTATACATTATATTTAACTTATTGCAATATTTCAGTTCTTATTCTCAATTTTTTTTATTTAGCGCGTAAGTAAAATAGGAGTTTAATATATGCGAAGGCGTATTCTATATTGCATGAAATACTTTTAATTCGTTACATATTAATGCTGGTATGCAGGTGTGTATGTGTTCGACGATGTATCCTACATAGCAATTTGTATGAAATTCAATCTTTTCAATAAAAGAAAATACTGATCTCGGTAGCAATCATATTAATAGCAGAATATGTCGATCAAATACTCGGCTAATACCACATTGCATAATGTCTTCGGTTTTCCATAAGGGATAGAGTCGATTTTCGTCAAAGGACAAGTTCTGCATTACCGTGTTTGCTGTTTATCTACGTAATTTGCCTTTTATGAATGCTTAGCCATTATCATGAAGGGCAGAAATGTATGTGTTTTAATCATAATACAAGTGTTTAAAAGCAATTTATGACGTCATAAATTTAACATAGATTTTTTCTCCCCTTTTTTTTCTTTTCGAAATCGATTTTCGACGGCTCTTTCGACATCAAAAAAAATAAATAAAAAGCGTACGCAAAGTTACAAGAAAACGTTTTGTTTAAAGATTTCAATAGCTTTAGTGAAGATCAATTACAAAATTATTTCGCTTTTTCCCTCGATTTGGTTGAGGGTTGTTTTGTACAATTGGTGGCTTTTGAAATTTCCTTGCCGATGTGTTCAAGATTTTCAACGAAAAAGTAAATGCTTATTACAATGGAAGCATATTTTAAAGACTTCAACCAGCTGATAAGATTGAAATTATTGTACTTTCAAGCCATTCATTTTGAGCAGTTCGTGCAATCTTTTATATCAAACGTATGACTTCTGTTGATCCTTTGCTGAGGTTCTAGTCGCTTGGAGATTCCAATGACAATTTATACAAGTCAGCGTGGTTGACAATTACTCAATGTAGGAACTCATATGGTGCATATGTATCTAGAGGCAAACTCCGCTGTGAACTTAATTTCCTCGTAGTTATACACACATCCACTTCTCTCTCTGTTCTCAGCTGCCGAACTAATATACACATTGCGACGATAATTGAGCTCCGTTCCTTAACCGCAATGAACTCGACACTTTCCTCGGCAAGGCATTCCCCAAATCTACGTCACAGGAACTCTAACTCAGGCGGTCCATTTTCCATATCCGTCTGCCGTAAACTGATCCGCTCTAATCAAACCTTGAAGAAAGTGTGCTGTTTAATTTTCATCGTACGATGCATATAACCTAACGTTCTAGCTAGGTGCAAATTCCAAGGGCACACTTACCGCGCACTCCCTTCGGACAATATCTTGTCTCCCCTGGTGGCGTTGGTGTCCACTCTCTTGTCCGTATTCTGAATTTCGTAAGCTGGTCAACTCTTCAAATCTCACTACTTTCCCGCCGTGTGAAAAATGGCATTCAACCACATGCACTGCCCGCCAACTACTTTCTAGACCGATGCAATTTTCGGTGTAACGGTATTTCCGTGAGTTACTGATGACAAGCCTTAAAAATGAAGACGTGATAAATACCACAATTCAAAAGAAAACCTCTTTCACGTTTCTAAAATACAATTTCAAAATTTACCGTATGAGGTGCAATTTGGAACTCCTCACATGATCCACTCTGCCACTGCGAGCCGACAAACGCAAAACAGAGCGCGAAAGATGCACGAATACGACTGTTCGGTTTCAGACTTTCGCGGACACTTTGACAGATGGAAACACACTGCACTCCTTGTTCCTGCTAATTGCTCAAACGCAGTTCAGTGACAGCGAGTGGTTAAAGGGAGCGTTCCAAACCGTCGACATCAATAACAACAGGAGAATTATTGTCAGTGGCGTAGGGCTGATTCATTACAGATATTTGTAAAACCCTTTTTTTATAAAACCCTAACAATAGATCCTTATAAGATCACTTGTGTGTCTGTTAATTTACTTACAGGACCGATTAAGATCAAATTGGGTATACATGGGCATACCTGGAACCAGAACGTGTACGTGTAAGTTAAATTAATGAATTTTAAAAAGGGGGTTCCATTTTTGCGGAGGAGGAAGGGGGTTGGCAAAAAATTATTGCGAAGGGTGACATGTTAAATGAAAGATTTTGTTGTTACAGGCTACAATTTGTTTATTTTTTTATAATTTTCAAGTTCATTTTTTCCTGAAAGTTTCAGAAAATTGATAAAATTTGACTGTTCCCCTCGTTCTTTATCGCCGAGACTACTGAGCCTGAAATTTTTAGGAAAAACAGAAAATAGTTTGTATTAATCGAGCAGTTTCACAGGAAAACTACTCGAAAACCTTCCTATCCTCTATTTGGGCTTTTATGTGGCAGATTTAGAAAAGTAATTAATTATTTCTGTTCATAATTATCATTTGTAAAATAGTTTTCATTCATGTAATTTTTTTATCAATATTCCTTTATATTAAACGTAATTCTATATCGATTTTCCTTCATATTAAATTTAAATGTTTCCCTTTAATTATATTTCTCCTGAGATTTAATTTTTATTATATTACTACTTAAAATTTTCTTCATTTTCTTTACTTCAGTTAAATTTTATTTTCAAAAATTTAAATCAGCCACATAAAATTTACAGTGTATGAGCACCTTACCGGTGTACTAAAATTGGGGATGAAATGGAATTGGAACGGGGTGGGTGATTGTCAAATAATTTTTGTGGTTAGGATGAGTGAAGTTTTGCCGGTCGCGAGTGCAAAAAGTTAGCTTTTACCACCGACGAAGACTTTTGCCTGAAGCCCCGTTACGCCATCGTATTTATTGTCAACGTACATATTCTTTTTATAGTTTGTTCGTTGAATTAATTTATAATTTGATCCTCGATTTCCATTTGACACAAAATTTAGACCAGTAAATAATCCTGTTTTTTTTAGGGTTTTGTAAAATAATTTTACAAAACCCTTCTAAAATCGCGTCCTGTCTGTCTGTCTGTCCGTCTCTCTGTCTGTCCGTCCGTCCGTCCGTCCGTCCGTGTGTCACAGCAGTTTTTCTCGGAAACTACTTAAGCTAGAAGCATCAAATTTTGTATGTAGGTGTAAAATGGTGATCTCTTTAAAGTTCAACTACTAAAAAATTTTATAAGGTATTTAAGGGGGGTCTCCCCATGTAGGGGAGTGACCCCCCGAAAAAAAAATTTCATTGAAGGTAGCCGATATGGGTATCAAATAAAAGGTCCTGATGAGAACTTTTCAAAACATGTCTTAATTTGGCAAAGTTTGCTTCGAAGGGCGCACAGGGAGGGGAAATACACGAAAAATTTGTGTCCCCCCCCTCGCGATTGGACACCTTCCATCCGAAAAATCTGAAAAAAATCAAGAATGTAGGCCTTGATGAGTACAACAACAACAAATACGTGAGAAGTCGCAATTCACTCAACTTTGTTAGTAATAGTATGATTTATCGATTTTATGTTTTCTTGAATAAAATCTTAACGGTACCCTTAAATTGAATGAAATTCAGTACGTGGATGTCTATTTATAAGATTGATTAACCCTGCAAGTTTCATAAAGATTGCATCATACTTAGCGAAGTTATAGCGGTTTGAATTTTCCTGTATTACTATGGAACAATATGCGCTGCATGTATTACTATGGCAACATATGGCTATGGAACAACATGCGCTTTTTACCGACTCAGACACTACAGTTTTGCTAGAATTTGCATGAAAATTTCGGAATGATAGGTGCCATGAATAACTTTGAGAATCAGTTCAGCTAGTGATATCAGTAATCGTAAAACAAAATAGTGGCTGTTTTAAATGCGAAGATTGAATAATTTTGAGTTATTTTTTCCCAACTTCAACGTTTAAGGTGCATGCTTTGAACACTTGATTCAATTTAATGAATGACTGAAGCTCATAAGTGAAACAAGTCAAGGAGGCGGGAGGGAGCTTCTAACAAAAGGGCTTTGTAACAACTCTAGGATTCGAAAAAATTGGCTATTAATCGATGATAACAGTACAGGAGAGTGGCCCCTGAAAAAAAAATTCATC
The DNA here is from genome assembly GCA_963969285.1 of Odontomyia ornata. Classification (NCBI taxonomy): domain Eukaryota; kingdom Metazoa; phylum Arthropoda; class Insecta; order Diptera; family Stratiomyidae; genus Odontomyia; species Odontomyia ornata. Next base: position 132,197,576 of record OZ017740.1, read on the forward strand.
AAACGTAGCCGATATGAGTTTGAAATGAAAGTTTTCATGGGAGCTTTTCAAAACAGTTCTTAAACTGTCAGTTTTTGCTTCAGTGGGGGCGCAGGGGGGAAATACATGAAAAATGTGTTTCCTCCCTCGCGAATGGACATCTGAAATAATTATCAAGGGAGATATTTATGAGTATAACAAAAGCTAAAACCTCAGAAGTCGAAATTCTTTCAACTTTGTTAATAATAGTATGATCTTCGAATTTCATAGTTTCTCCAATAAAATCGTCACTGACATGCTTTTTGACTTTATTCAATCTGGTGACTGCATTTTGTAAATTGAATACAAAACGCTTCTGACATGAGCGTAGGTCTGTTTACCCAACTTGTTGTATGGAATTTTTGTTGCTAATACAATAGGAGCTATACAGAATTCCAGCATTGCAAGATATTATCTGCGCTTTATTTCCAACGTCGATGGCTGCAAAGTCTGCGTACTGTTCAACGTGATACATTGTCGCTGTGAATGGATGCGTGAAGGAGGTTATGGTGGATTGGCAGCGGAGGCGCCTCGAAAAGTCAACATGGTTTACGTGCAATGTTGACCACTGATTAAGGCTCTTCTTGTTTGCGCGATTTTCACGTATTATCAGGCTCAGGAGAATTTTGCTAATCCTACTTATATCTTTCGTTTAATTGGCATGCATCTTTCAGCTAGTTTTAAAGGATTCGAGTCCAATGTTCTCTCGACGTTTGAGCTATCAGTGTTCAGGGTCAGGAAGCATAAAATACAAAGATGTTTCCATTTTTCGTTCGTTATTCTCCACGCTCTTTCTTCGTTAGAAAACGACATGCGAGAAGCGTAAGGTGCAGTTCACTGGCTTTAAGTGTAAACTCTTTTGTGCAGCGAGGGCAGGTATTTTGTTATCTATTTCTTCATTAATTCTATAATAAGAAGCAATCAGCTTAACTAAATTGACTTCGAAATAAATAATTTCCTAGATAAGTTTGCCAACTTTGGCAAGACAAATAAATGTAAGGGATGGTGTCCTCTGACAAAATTTATGCAGGCTAATAGAGGAAATTGAGACTTATATGGACCGTGAGCCTAAACGAATTTCCTCTCCCGAATTAAGTAGTTTGGATTCTAATTTAGAGAAAACGATTTAGAGCAAAGCATTTCTTGTATGTTAGATCTTCATTATAACTAGCCTTCCATTTTACGACAAAACCATTGTGATTTTGGTAATGCGTGATTGTTCGGTCATCAGATGCCAAAAGCGTATATCGGCGTTTAGGGGACGTTGCCCGAATAGAGTTATTTTCCAATGAAACTTAGTGGTGTTAAGACCATGAATTGCAAACATTTATATTTCAAATTGATAAAAGTTAACTCTCAGGCAGTGAATCGCTAATTATACATTCGAATTGCACTTGTGTCTTCTTTTGTCTATCTCGGCATGAGAGGATTGAGGGAGATAAAGGCTCAATTATATAGAAATCAAGCAAGACCCGCTAGGGTGTTACTAAAAATCATCCTGCACCGTGTGAAAATTCTTGCTTAAGCTTCCATAGGGACTTAAGCAGGAACTTCCTATGAAAATCATCCTTGCTCGAACCTGCGCTAAAATCACTTTTGCCAACGACATCTCATCTGGCAGAATTAAAAACGAAGAAGTTGGAGGTTACACTGCAGCAAATTCGAGAAGAACCACAATTAACTCTTTTGAAATATGCAATTTACTGCTAGTAGATAGTTATTCTTTTTTTCACCGAGAGGAAATTAAATTGATGAACGATCAACAACTTTAAATAGCAATCATATGACAGGCTTAGAAAAATCGATAAAACACTATTTTAATTGCCATGCTTATATTACATGGAATGAGAAAAGCAATTTACTATATTAATAATTGTAAAGATACCAACATAGGGTTACAGATGAATCAAAATTTAGCCTTAAGTGCATTTTGCATAGAAACCATGCGTAGAGTATATCGATTATCAAAAATGAAAAGATTTCATTTAAGAAAATGTTTGGTTAAAAAGTTGAGATGTCATCTTAATTATTAACTCGGTATGATCTGAGGCAACCACTTTATGGATAAAAATTCTAAAGATTTAGTTCTTATCATTCATACTGAACATTACGTCTTTTAGCATTTGCATACACTTCATTTTTATTGTAGCTACAATAATCCGAATAATTTTATATTTATGGTTAACTTCATTTTTGATGATCACTTACAAATTTCTTTAGGTTTGTACTATTATCCATAATAAACCACAATATAGCGTAGTGACCAATTGCGTTAAAGTAACGCCAACCTATATCTTCTAAGGAAAAGCATTGTAATACTAAAATATACATATACGCACCAATTTGAAGGATTGTAAGAATATAACATGCATTGTAAAACACTATATCTTTCGGTCTTTCTTTTTCTTTATACCTGACCGGGTATAGGACCCACATCGGTGGCAGGCTTCTCCACTCCTATGGGCTAGCCATCAGGCGTGCGTGTTTTGTCGCTTAACAGGGGTTCTTGCCGGGTAGAGTGGCCTTCCACTCGCGTGCCCTTTTATGATATATGATTCGATCACATAATTCTGTAACATAAATTGGTCACGTCTATATTTCTCTTTTGATGGGCAAGTTCATGCAAACTGTGTTTGTATGAATTTTCCACTCAAATGGGAAATATATGGCCACGTCTACGTCTGGATCTTGATCCAGTTGGGAGGGTGCGAGGGGGCGCCACCTCCGTCTGGATGCCCCAGTCTTATTTGTGGCCCATTAAAATCGTTGCGTAACGACAAAGTCCCCTTTTTCCTTTGAGTCAGCAATTTCGGACCCTCAGTTGGTTACCTCCTTTTTGACTTTGGTCGACTCTTCTGTGACCCAGAAATTCGTGAATGAGAAATGTTTCCTGTAGTGGGGGAAAGAACTCGCTTTCCTGGGGAAAAAACCCGCCCCACGACACAGCAACGCTAGCCTGCCAGCGCATTCATGCGTCCCCAGACAAGGCCAGTCTCGGCGGATCTAAACATCTTCTTCTGCCGAGGCAACAGGCCATCGCTGCAGTCCTTAACGGAAATATCTATACCCATTCCACTATAAGTTCCTTGTGTAATATTGAAAAGTCCCCGGTCTACCATAGTAAAACACATTTTTTTGGTAAAGTTTGATATTATTATTCGATATAGTTGGCTTCGAGGGCGATATAGCGATAATAGCGATCTTCCAACTTTTCGATACCATTTTTGTAGTACGATTTGTCTTTCGCTTCAAAAAAAGCCTCAGTTTCAGCGATTACTTCTTTATTGGCGCTAAATTTCTTTCCAACGAGCATTCTTTTGAGGTCTGAGAACAGGAAAAAGTCGCTGGGGCCAGATCTGACGAATACGACGGCTGCAGAAGCATTTCGAAGCCCAATTCATGCAATTTTGCTATTGTTTTCATTGATTTGTGACACGGTGCATTGTCTTGATGAAACAGCACATTTTATATATATATATATATATATATATATATATATATATATATATATATATATATATATATATATATATATATATATATATGGAATGTAACGAAATGTGTGACCACGCTAGAGGTTGCAATTTTTTCCAATTTTCACAAAATTTTGGGTAAATATCTCGTTTTACCAGATATATTGGCCGGGAAAAAACAAAATGGCGGCCATTTTGGACGAAAGATCGTGATTTCTGTTCTGACCAAAGTATAGCTCCGGTTTGGATAAAATTTGGTATAAAGGTTCACTGATGTATGTGATGAATCTCACAATAAAAAATTCAAAGTCGGTACCGCAGAAGCAAAATGGCGGCCACTCAAAGGTCTAAAACGTGCAAAATTTTGTTGTTAAAATAGTGGTCAACGCTTTCGACCGATTTTCATAAAATTCAGCAGTTAGATAGCAATTATGAGTATCTAAAGAATTACGTGAAAAACTGGAGGTCAGGTCACAAAAAACAAAATGGCGGCCAATTTCAATCCGACATATATGATACTTAGTTTTCAGATAGGCATTACTTAGGTCTACAGTCTTTGATATTTTGGTGATCATGCATGTGCAAATTAAAAAATGGCGGCGGTTTGAATATGCGTTTTTTCAGGTTTTTCTGGCGCTCTAGGAGTCATATTCTCCAGCGGATTTTGATGAAAATTGAGATTATGGATCTCTGTACGGTATTTTTTACTATGCAGAAAATTATGAAAATTGAATGAAAAATAAAAAAGTCGAAAATTTAAAACCCAGTATTTTTAGCTGCCATTTTCACTAAAAATTGAACTACTTTGCCCTGTCTAGAGTGAAACTCCGATTTGAACGAGATTTGGCACATTAATTGATGAGGTCCTGGATTTAAAATAGCGCAAAATCCAATGCATGCATTCAAAATGGCGGCCCCCAAGGGTCAGGAGGCAAGCGCAATTTGCTATTTTAATAGCAACTGAAATAATGAATTTTTTTCATGGAAACGTTTTAAATGACTTATCTTGAAAGTGTTTATAGATCAGTCTATTTTTTAAATATTGTAAACATTTTTAACAATACCCTAAAAAATTATAAAGTCGCGACTTGTCTGTCTGTCCGTCCGGCCGTTTGTTCGTGTGCCACAAATTTTCTCGCAAACCACATGAGCTAGAATGAGGAAATTTTCTACGTAAGTCAAAAGTGGTGCCTCCTGAAATTTGCAGTGTAAGAACATATTTTAAAGTGTTTAAGGGGGTCTTCTGGTACAGGGGGGGGGGGGGCATCAACATTTTTTTTATTTCTGTAGCCCTCTAGCAGCCAAGTTTCTCAACAGATTCCGATAAAACTTGAAATTATAAGTTATTAAGGCAAGTTAATTTAATTTAATCATGCAAATCGTATGACAAATAAAAAATTCTAAAATTTACAGCTTAATATTTTTAGTAGCCGTTTTGAATAAAAATTCTAAATGACGGCCCCTGATGGTTCAGAAAAGAATCGAAAATGCATATATTAATGGCAACGCAAGTGCTGATTAAACTTTTATGGAAATCTTTTGAAATTAACTATTTGAGCTATTTAAGCTGACAAGTTATCACCTTTGTGTGGTAACCACTGTGAAATGTATAGACAGCAAATGTGAGAAGGGCAAAACCAGTATAAGTATGTTTATAACAATTTATTACCCGCCGATTTTCAATATGTGATCCATACGTGTGCAACTGAATTTAATTAGCAAAATATTTGCGCCTCTATGAAGGGTCTCCAAATACAAACGGCGGCAGATTCTTTTTGTTAATAAATACCCATGTGGTGCCCCGAAAGTTGCAGTAAGAAGTCCAGTAGTAGGCAAGCCACATTTTTTTTCGAAACCTTGCGCTACATACGAGAAATTTATCTTTCCGGCTGGTTCTGCCAACGGGGATTTTTTTTTTCTTCAAATGGTGCCGTTTTTTAACCATTTGATCCTTTAAACGATCCAATAATGCTGTATGATAATCACTGTTGATGGTTTGGCCCTTTTGGAGGTAATCAAAGGATATTATACCTAGCGCATCCCAGAATACTGGTGCCATAACCTTGCCAGCTGACTGTTGTAGTTTTCCTCGCTTTGGATTCGGTTCATCAGGTGCCATCCCCTCAGCTGCCTGTGGATTGTACTCCGGAGTGAAATAATAGAGCCATGTTTCATCCATTGTCACATACCGATGCAAAAATTCAGGTTTATTGCGCTGAAACACTGCTAAGTATCATTAACACGTTGTTGCTTTTGATCGATTGTGAGCTCGCCCGGCACCCATTTTGCACACAGTTTTCTCATGTACAAATATTCGTAAATGATATGATGTACACGTTCAGATGATATCTTCATAATGTCGGCTATCTCGATCAACTTCACTTTACGGTCATTCAAAATTATTTTGTAAACTTTTTTGTTGCTTTCGTCGGCGACAGCCTCTTTTGGGCGTCCACTACGTTCGCCGTCTTCGGTGCTCATTTCACCACGTTTAAACTTAGCACACCAATCAATGATGGTTGATTTTCCTGGTGAAGACTCCGGAAACTCTTCATCAAGCCAAGAAATATTTTATCAGCACAAGAAATTCTTTTTTCCATCTTTTTTCACATAACAAAAGTAGCTACACTCACAACGCAATATCTCACAAACTAATGTTCTGGCTGCTGTCAAATTTTGACACGTATCGTTTGAAGGTTGGTAGTAATTAAAAATTATACGGATTTAATACTACCGCCGCTACCTGTGTATCAGACCGGGGACTCCATAATTAGCCATATCTTTGTTAAATTTTTCTAATTTCTTCCGAAAAACGCATTTTAATGCATTAGCATCTACAAAAGACTTTTGCATTAGGAGACTTTTCTACAAACATTACAACGTATAAAAAAATTAGAGCACCTTCCACCAATCTGTTTTAGTCCATATATTCACAAATATACGACTAGATAAAATTTACTACTAGATAATATATTCAGCGATTTTCTTCTAGAATCTGGTATTATACACACTATTTGAGCATCACAAACAATTCAGTGTCATTTAAAAAAACAAAAACTGATAAATTCACTGTATGAAAACCTCTCAAAATGAGTCCAACCCGCAATTGTTTCTAATTATTTTTTCTATTTTTGTTAAATATTTTTTTTAAAAAGTGCATCGTTGGGAAAAATATTAGTTTTTAATTCAAATTGATATAGGCTCATTTTTCTCTTAGATGGATTAACTGAATTTACCAATTTGTAATTCTCTTAAGCGTATGAGCTCGCGGATATGGCAAACTTATTGGGATATAAAAAGGCTTTTTTTCAGTTTTTTCTAAAGACTTCAAACAAGGTGTATTGGAGAGAAAAAATGAAGAACTAAAATTAAAGCCGGTAAAAGTTTCCATCAGGTGGTGTATCCCCAATTATTTGTTTGAATACTCTCTCTAGTATATGGGTTCGTGAGAGTTGGAAATTTATGGGGCTCAAAACAAAATTTTTCAGGTTTTACCATATATTTTGGAAACGGTGAATCGCAGGAAAAGAATATTTCGGTAAAAATTAGAACATATCAAAATCTCTGCTTGATGATACAATTACATTTGCCATTCTTATCCCTTTTCATGAATAAAACGTACGACATTAAGAAATGTATGGGCTTCGATAAAAACATTTCTCAGTTTTCGCCGTATATTTTGAAGGCGGTGGATCACAACGAAAATTTTGTTTTGATCAAAATCAAAGTACATACAAATTTCTGTTAAACAGAGTATCCTTTAATTTCTTGGAAAAAAAAAACAATTCTATGTGCTTTTGCAACATAAAATAAATGTGTAAAATTTTTGAAACTCATTAATTCCAAACTCGAAAATGTTGATTCTTTTCTTGGAAACCATGCACCATAGTAAAAATGCGCTAAGTGAAATTAAAATGTGACGAAATTTTTTAAAATAATATTTCATAGCAACACCTACGTTTTATTGCCTCTAAAATGTGAGCTTAAAAGTTGAAAATAAAAACTAAAATATCGATTTTTGAAGCTTAGCATTCACAGAGAAGGGAAAATTCATAATTTATTCAGTATTGTTCAAGACCCTTTCCACGGACAATTATGAAAAATATAAAACCAAAACTAACTGGTAACTTCGAATCTTACAAATATTCAGAAGATAGTTTTTACCTACGACTAAAAGGATACTTTAATTCTGACATGATTACGTTTATTTGATGCACTAGCAAAGTAGCCATCGGTCATCTTTAAGCTTTAATTTAAAAAATGACTTAGTTTGGTCATTACATATAAAGTTCCTTAGCTCAGTGTGCTGTCTGGGTATAGATGACATTTCCTTACTCATTAAAATGGATTCCTACATTATTCAATATTTATAAACAGTATATAATCTACCCTTCGACTTTAAATATTAGAAAACATTTCCGTGAAAAAATTTTCCTTGAATTGAAAGAGATCTGGCTTCTGATTGACATAACTTTCTGTTTCCATAACAATGTAATTGGCTATTTTCAACTTCTGGGAAATAAATTGTCATCTTTCACTCATCATTTATTCTTTCCTAGAGTATCAACTTTATCAATTGAGTCCGATAAGATTACAGCCAGACTCCCGTGCCCTAATCAAAGTAAAAATAACGAATTTGTCATATCCGTAATTCTAACTAGGGCAAACCCCGACACTCTTACGTGCTTTAAATATAAACTTTGATTTGTTGTCGCCGAATGTTATTCACAAAGAAAAAAACATCCTAAAATAAAATGCGCGACAAAGAACTGAGTTCAATAAAACAGCAATCTTGAACTTTTCTTGAATTCATCAGAAATAATGTCAAGTACAAACCGAGTAGGACCTGCCATCGTTAAAACTGACAATGCCAACCATTCATACAGCACGCGGCTAAAACAGCACAATAAATGTGAACGTGATCCCACACAAAACTGGGCATTAATAGGAAAATACAAAGGAATTATGTACATAAATTGAACACTAAACTGAATCCACTAACCTTGACTTGTTGCGGTTTGCCATTGCTAGATGTTGATGTATCCTTGTTTTGGCTTTACGTCGAACATTACACAAATCGCCGGTTTATTGAAAGCTGCACGCACTTAACCTTCGCTTTTATTTTTTGCTATTTTCCTCCGCACAATTTTCTATGCTTTTCCTTTTTCTTTTCTTACACCTTGAGTACACACAAATTTTTCACAATAACAGTATGGGCGCTTATTTTCCTAATTTTCACAGAATTGTATTAATATTAGAATCGTACCGAGAATTTTTATTCGAGGGACTTAGATGAAATGACCACCGCTTTCCCGTTGATTAAAATGTTTCATGCTTCCGGTAAAATAATCGGGAAATGGTGTTGAAGTTCTGGCTAAATGACTCGGAATAATGGGACGAAAACCACGCAAAAAATGGGTCCGGTTCCAGACGATAGAGATTAAGGTAAGAGGGATAATAGGGATTTAATGTTTTTGCATATTCATGTAGTTGATAAAGACGTGTTTCTCCCGAGATTCTTTGATTTTGAATTTTAGTTGAACATGTGGGCAAACCGCAAGTTTGAATTACATGCAACAAAACGTTTTTCAGGATTCAGTACATAATATCAGTCATTTCCTTTTTCATATCCTTGTCAAAGTGACTAGCGATGTACGAACTCATGCAATTTTCCTTTTCAAATTTGTATCCATAGTCACACAAATGCTTCTTATTTAGGTGTAGCTGCAATTTTTTAAATCACCTACCACAATTGTTTCCTCCATCCGACAAAATGACAAAAAAAACCATTTTCACACCAACTTATTCTCAACAATTTTTTAAAATCATGTTACAGTTGATGCTTTTATGGGCCTGTTGGTTCTACTAGCTTATATGAAGCGGAGTGAGCACTTGTTTCACACGTTACTTCACAGTATGTGTCCTGATTTATTGATAAAAGCATTAAGACTTGACTCCTTTTAGATTTTCGATGATTTCTTGTCTTGGTTCAACGAAAGCCTTACATTTCATCCAATGCTTTAAAATAATTTGTCACCGACATTCAAGAGCAATTTAACGTTCTGGTCTTTCACGATCTGGTAATATTTACCAATGTCCCGAAACGCCAAACGTTTAGATTAAATCGAATGTTGTGTCGAATGATAGCAGTAAAAGGTTCCAATGGTTTAGTATGGGTTTGTGGAGGGAAGGCATACACCACTCGGAATCGACACGACAGCTACAAATTCCCCAGAAACTACACTACTTGCCCCAGTGAAAATTTGCAGACATTAAATGTTCATTTAGGTCTTTGCTCCTGTGCCGTTCCTGTTGCTCCCATCTGGTGAGCTATAGTTTGCCTTTCTCTTTCCTTGTTCTATTTTTTTACTGGCCTCATATAGAACCATTTTTCGCTTCGTCCCGCATTTCTCATTTGATATTATTTCGCTATTACACGTCCTGTAACTGTCTCTTCACCCTTGGGCTCGAAAGGCCTCTATGAGGGTCTATATACTTTCTATATGGGTGGAACATAAAAGTTTACGCTATACAGGAAATGAACATTTCAGATGACAGCCGTAACGACAATACTAAGGACGTTGATGATGGAGTGGATGATGCTTTTAACACGACTCAAAACCGTATGCTCCATTTAAATAGTTTACTTTAATGGACCGCAGATATCGCTGCAATTGTTTAAAGACGACGCTCTCTAATCACATCCGCTTTATTTATTCCTTTGTGAAGTCAAGTTCGAGCACAATGATATGACGACACTCTTAACCTGTAGTAACAGATGTCTCAACATCAAAGAAAATGTTCAAAGAAATCACGGAAAAATCACGTTCAACTATTCAGCTTTACGCTGTTTGCACGAGATAACCGTTAAAAAATTTGCAATCACATCGTGTTCAGATGACATTATTTTCAATCGCACGTTTTCATCTTTACACAATTTGCAAAAAGGGTTGTTTTTCTTATTTGTTTTTTGTCGAATTTATATTAAATTCGCGAAAGTTTCCCTATACGTTATGGCGCTGTGTTGAAATCACGAAGACTGAGTCGGGTAGTGTACGGACGCGCAGTTTTATACGAAAAACTCAAAACGGGATGTGTCGCTCCGAATCTTATACAACAAAACAGCGATGAGTATCCTTGTTCGTAGCCGATGATAAAAGTCATTCTGTTCTATAGCGAAGTCAAAGCCCCTCCAACATTCGAAAACGCACTTATGAGATACTACAGTATTCAATTTCGAAAATCCCGAACAAGTATACTAGTTTCCGTTGCGTAAAACGTACTAGCTTCCACCCACACACTAAACTGTAGGAAGTGAATGGAAAACCTGCTGCTTCGTTTCATTGTCTTATAACTTCAACAAGTGTGCCGCATGCTTTTTCGATGAATCGTTTCACTTTTTTCTGCACTTCCGGTTTTCGTAGAACGATTTAGTTTCTTTTGATTTATTTTCTTCTTTGATGCATATACACCTAGCCTGCTTATAATAAACATCGGTTTATTTTACCTTTGCATCCTTAATTTGTCGTATAAAATGGGGAACTTCCAGTCTTATACAAAATTACTCTACGGCATTTTCCAATTGCGAATCACTTTGTCCTAATAAGTACTAGCACAACTTCTCCACATTGCATATCCTTAAACTGCTCATGCTTCGATTTGGGACAAACAAATTCGAGCCTGCGCTAAAAAAGTCAGACAATTAATGTCCTTGTTGAGAGCATTTCTAACAGAATGTTTCAAACATTGATTGACTTTACGTTTAGTTGGAAAAAGTCCTTTCACCAAATGACTACTCACATTTATTTTTTAGATTCTTGGCTTTCACTATTATGCATTGATTATTGTTTAATGTATCGTGAATGACAACCGAAGAGTGGACTAGCAGCTGATATTACCAAATTTTGATTAAATTATCAGCGGATTTCTATTTTCTGTTAAACTTTATTGTAATTCGAGTGGCTTTGTAAAGTGTCTCTGTGGGCGTTGATGTAAACACTATAAAATATTTGGTGAAGAGCAATTTGTGAATATCATGCTTGTTAGTTCATCCTTTATTTTTGGAAAGTTTTGTGAGATGAGAAGAGTTACTTTGTGCATAAAATTATGTTTTGACTTTCAAGAATTGAATACTGGCTAGCAGATATCCCATTAAATGTATGAGTTGCTCTTGAACAATTTAGCTATGTATGTCGTCTATAATTTTACAAATTGAGTTTTGGAACTGTGAAATAATAATTTTTTCAATGTTGTTCAAGGCAGTGAAGACTTCATATCCCTTTCTATAAAGTTCAGAGTTATCTTTTCTTTATGAGATCTCCAGCTGTACCTACTATTCAAATGATTTCATAAGTTTTTGACAATGAATATAGAGATCCTCTTTAGGCTTCTTATTTAGAAATAATTGATACACAAATTTACATTATTTTAAGCAACGTTTTGAAAAAAATCATGTTTTTGGGGGGTGAATAAAGAAAATCTCAAATACTCAGTCTAAATTGCTCATTGTAAGCGTAGTGCAACGGTAGAATGAAGCTACGCATTTTATAAAGTCTTGCACTACTTTAGATGAGCCCACGTGGACATTATCCTGATCTTTGTCTAACTATTGTATAATTGGTAGTTTCTTCGTCCAAATAGGAGCCTTTCTGGTTAGTTTATTTGGAAATATGCTTAAAATAAATCGGTTAAGAAATTGAACGATGTGGCAAATTACGTTGAGATAGTCCAAACAGTGAAGATGGCAGAGTTGAGCGCCGGCACGGATTCTAACAATCTAGCAATTCCTCCATTTCCAGGGTTTTGTAAAAAAGCATTTTAATGATACCCTATTAAAATCATTTCTTGTCAGTCTGACCGTTCGTCAGCGTATCTCAACGAGTTTTTTTTCAGGAACTAAAGGATTTTTCACTAAAAACATAACAATTTTATCAATTAATGAAACACAGAAATATTCTAGATTTTGAGTTCAAATCTATTGTGGGTGTAATGCAAGCATTAGTCATATGACTACCATGAGCTCGTTTATAGCGATCAATTTTTTGGACGCAATTTTTCACCACTCTGGCACACATTTCGACTGAAACGTTGGCAATTTCACGTTGGATGTTGTCTTTGACCTAGTCTTAAGTTAGTGGTCTGTTGGCATGGACCAGTGACTTTATATAGCTCCATTAAAAGAAATCCAATGGCATTAAATCGCATGAACGAGGCATTCGACCGGACCATTTGTAATGATTTTCGTTTAAAATAATTCGAACGAAATTGAAACCGACCTCTCATCGGTTGCAGACGTGAAGTCTTTGGACGTGGCAACGGACTGTACCCTACAGGTCGACAAGTCTGGACACAACTTAGTCTACTCCGAGTTCGGAGAGGAGTTCGGTCGCAGGTCTTGCGTGAGCAGTCCAAAATACAACAACTCAGCTGCCGGTTCACATGCCCGTTGCAAACGCGTCAAAAAAAAACATACGGAAAAGAAACCTACTTTACTTTATTCCGTATTTCCTCTTTTCATCCAGCCAACAAAAAAAGATCCCCGTTGGCAGCCAGCCGGAAAGGTAAATTTCTCGTATGTAGCGTAAGGTTTCGAAAAAGAATTTGGCTTGCGTACTACTGGACTTCTTACTGCAATTTTTTAGCACTACATGGGTATTTATTAACAGAAAGGATCTGCCACCGGTCGTGTTTGGAGACCCTTCATAGAGGCGCAAATATTTTGCTAATTAAATTGAATTGCACACGTTTGAATCACATATTGAAAATCAGCGGGTAATAAATTGTTATAAACATATTTATACTCGTGTCGCCCTTCTCAAATTTGCTGTTTATACATTTCACAGTGGTTACCACACAAAGGTGATAACTTGTCGGCTTAAATAGCTCAAATAGTTAATTTCAAAAGATTTCCATAAATGTTTAATCAGCACTTGCATTGCCATTAATATATACATTTTCGATTCTTTTCTAAACCACCAGGGGCCGTCATTTTGAATTTTATTGAAAACGGCTGCTAAAAATATTAAGCTGAAAATTTTCGAATTTTTTATTTGTCATCCGATTTGCATGATTAAATTAAATTAACTTGCCTTAAAAACTTATAATTACAATTTTTATCGGAATCTGTTGAGAAACTTGGCTGCTAGAGGGCTACAGAATTAAAAAAATGTTTATGTCACCCCCTGTATGGCGAGGCCCCCTTAAACACTTTAAAATATGTTCTTACACTGCAAATTTCAAGAGGCACCACTTTTGACCTACGTAGATAATTTCCTCATTCTAGCTTATTTGGTTTGCGAGAAAACTTGTAACGCACAAACAAACGGGCGGGTGGACCAACAGACAAGTCGCGATTTTATAATTTTTTAAGAGTATTGTTAAAAATATTTTACCATATTTAAAAAACGTCTGATTTATAAATACGTTTAAGATAAAAACCGAATTGCGCTTGCCCCCTGACCTTTGGGGGCCGCCATTTCGAATGCATGCATTTGATTTTGGACTATTTTAAATCTGTGTGTGCTAGGACCTCATCAATCAATGTAGCAAATCTCGTTCAAATCGAGGTTTCACTCTAGACAGGGCAAAATAATTAATTTTTAGTGAAAAGGGCAGCTAAGGATATGGGGTTTTGAATTTTCGACTGTTTTGTTTTTCATTCAATTTTAATAATTTTAACATAGTACAGAGATCCATAATCTCAAGTTTTATCAAAATCCGTTGGAAAATGTGACCGCTAGAGGGGCACAAAAACCTGAAAAAACGCATATATAAACCGCCGCCATTTCGGAATTCGCACATCAAAATCGGTAGATCTAAGTAATGTCTATCTTGAAACCAAGTTTCATAAATGTCGGATCGAAATTGCGACACTTAGATGCCTTTAAAGATTTGAATTGAGTTTTTTCCTGTGATTCTTTAGATGCTTACAATTTCTATCTAACTGCCGAATTTTATGAACATCTGTAGAAAGCTTTGACCACTATTACAACAACAAAATTTTGCACGTTTTTCGAACTTTGAGTGGCCGCCATTTCGTTTCTGCTGTACCGACTTTAGATTTTTTATTGTGAGATGCATCACATACATCAGTGAACCTTCGTTACAAATTTCATCCAAATCTGAGCTACACTTTGGTCAGAACAGAAATCACGATTTTTCGTCAAAAATGGCCGCCACTTTGTTTTTGCCCGGTCGATATAGCTGGTTCGCAAATTTAACCGAGATATTTACTCAATACACCTTTCGTGAAAATTTGGTGATAATCGGAGCAAAATTGCAACCTCTAGCGTGGTCACAAATTTCGTTATATCCCATATATATATATATATATATATATATATATATATATATATATATATATATATATATATATATATATATGTATTTTTTTTTCTCGAGAAATTTACCTAAAAAGGATTTTCACTGTTTAACCATGTGAAGACAAAGAAGTCTCATGCTCTAATCCGCTAATGGCGGTTCACACCAACGCGCTTGGACTTCGATTTCCGGAAAGACTGCCCGTGTGACATCCCCAGATAAAACTGACGTAGGATTGGAAGTCATCAAAATTGACGTTAGATAGGAAACCTTATGGTAGCAATGTGCATATGTATAAGTCGGCAGTGTCGTGGGGCCGATTCATTACACGTTTCTCGAGTTACACCTTCACCAAATTTGCCTTTCAATACATTGATTGTGAGGCATGCTGTGTGGCTAGTGGCACCGTTTTGTTCAAACCACATATCGTTGATGTCAAGTTCATTCAATTCTGGCCACAAATAATCTTCCAGCATAACACAATAGCGCCCTCCATTGACGGTGACATGCCGGTCGTTTTAATCCACGAAAAAATACAGCCCAATCACATCTCCGGCATGAAAACTGCACCAAACAGTATTTTTTGTAGATACAATGATGTTTCAATAAACACATATGGATTTATTGCTCACCAATAATACATATTTTGCTTATTAGAAATCATTTAGCCAGAAAACGCTTCATCACTGACGATGATTTCTCGTTGAAATTCTTCATTTTCTTCAAGCATTACCAAGGTCTGATTGGAGAAGTTTCGGCGTTTTGAATGATCAAGTTGCTTTAGTTATTGAGTCTATTTGATCTTTTAACTATGTAGGCCAATATCTTTCCGCAAAATACGCCACAATGTCATTTGAGCGATGTCCAATTCTTGAGAACGACGTGGAATCGACTGGTCTGGCTCATTTTGAATCGATGCACTTACGGCTGCGATATTTCCTTCGCTTTGAGCGGTAGGACGAATTTATCCAGTATAGTATGCACCATCTGTCAGGTGGGATGATTATTACTGCCATAAAGTGGAATGAGTGCGCTTAAAATTGCGTCCGTCGACTCAGAATTTGGTTAGTAATTTTAAATAATTTCTAGACGTTGTTGGTTCGTGAACTTTAACATGGTAAAAAGGTTGACTTTAGCTACGTTTGACATTGCCAGTTTACTGAGAAAGTTTAATGACGCGTCCATATAACGATATAAAATTGTTATCTCTTTAATGAAAAACCCTATAGCAAAGCCACAGTAATCAAACTTTGGGAGAAGCCTAAAAAATTCTGGTTAAATAGAGTTTTATGGTCAGAAAGCATTTTAAAGCGGGACATGTGATGCTTTAATTTTTTTTCATTGTCTGTCGATCAGATATTGAACTTTAATGGTACCACGGAGGACATCAAATGCAAGGCAAGAGCATGCCATAATTCTACGTGAGGCAAGTGAAAACAAATTTAAAATGGAAAATGGACAACCGATATACATCTGAAGACAAGCTCTGAAAGTAACGTATGTCATATTGAAATCGTGAAGCCAATAGCAGGAACTGATTTTAAACAGACTCAAATCTTTCTGTAAGAACATCAGAAGCAGAATTCCAGACGACATATGCATATTCGAGAATGGGGCGGACTAATGATATATATAATGTCTTTGTTACCCACACATTCTGAAATTCTTTAGCACGCCGTTTGATGAAGTCTAACATTTTATTAGCCTTGAAAATTAAAACGGAGTTTCTTATCTAAGAAGACACCGAGGTCAACTATGCTGTCTATTCGGGAAAGATTAGTATTATCGAGGTGATAACCAGCTAATAAAATTGAAGTTCTGCGAGAGAAACTAATCACCTGACATTTTTCGAAATCCAGGTATAGGTGGTTTGTGTTGGATCAATCAAGCAGAGCTTTATCTTGTTTTGTAAGAACATCGAATCACCGTAGGATGTTATCCCATAGTATAATTTGAGATCATTCGCATAAAATAAATGGGGTATGTATGATATGAATATGTTGAAAAGAAGAGGTCCAAGATGACTGCCTTGAGGCACACCGGAGTAGACTTGAATTTTTTTGGACATATACCCTTGAAATTTAACGGTTTGAGTTCAGTTGTTTAAGTAAAAGTTTAGCCAGCAAAGCAATGGGCCAGTGATTCTGACAGAATCATATGATTGACGCGATCAAAGGCTTTATAAAGTATAAATTGCGTCAACCTGGTGCCCTTTTTCCATTGCGCAAAGTATGTATGAGACCATAACTGTTAGATTGGTGGTTGTGGATCGGTTTTTCCTGAAGCCATGCAACTGGTCATTGAAACGCTGCTCTATTACAGGCGATATTTTAGAGCATACCATTTTCTCGAATAATTTAGGGACAGCGGATAAAATGGCAATTCCTCTATAATTTTGAACACTCCCTTTGCTTTTGCTTTTATGAATTGGAGTTAGGTGAGAAATTTTTCAGTGTATTGGACATTTTTGCTTATAAGTGACTTATTAAAAATGATATGGAGAGGTATAACTAATACTTCACTGCACTAGTATAAAAAATAAGGCGGAATTAATCTGGGCCAGGTACATAGTTCAGATCAAGTGTTTTAATTGCGTTAATGATATCATCTTCAGAAAATAAGAGCTCCTGAAGCGCTGTTACAAAAGCGGAGTTAGTGATATCTACATGAGGTGAGGTGTTTGATAAGGAATACACTGATTGAAAATGATCTGCGAAGAAATTACAGATTTCTTCCAGAACAGAGGAACTGCGTTCTTTATGGGTCATTTGTTTAGGATAACCATGAGCTTTGCGCTTAATATTTACAAAATCAAAGAACTTCTTTGGGTTTCGGATTATGTTTACGCCAATAAAATTAACATACATTGCATAGGCCAGTTCATTATATTCGTTTTTAATTTCATCACTGACATTGGGTTCTTTTTGTATGAATTTGTAGAGCTTATTCCTTCTGTTTCTTAGATTTCAAAGACTACTGTCCAACCATGGCTCCGAAAGTTTATTCCTCTTTTTGATTTTAGTTGTATGACTTCCAACGGCGTCAATTATGGTCTGGTAGAAAGAGTTTACTGCATCATCTACATCTAGCGCCGAAAGCCTACTAGTCCAGTCTATATTAGAAATTTAACTCTTAATGCTATTGTAGTCAGCATAACGGAAATCAAATACAATCGAGTTACTTTACGGAAGGCTGTTTGTGTCATCAGAGATGGAATATTCAACTGAAAGTGTGGAATGGTGAAGGGTATTTCTGAAAAGATTTTCCACAGCATTAGTTGGATTAACAACCACCTCGTTATAAGTATTCATGAAAATTAGATCTAACCAATTGCCAGAGGAATTGAGTGTCGGAACTACTTACTGTAAATCATTGCCGTACAATGTAGAAACTACGTTGAAATCAATATTGTCTTGAAGATTCAATGGAATGAGACGATTGTCAAGTTTGTCAACTACAAACTTTAAATTGGGCCTGTTAAAATCTCCAAAGATAATAATTTTATCTTCTTCTTTTGAGAGTTCAGCAAGTGAAGAGACAACTCCACAAGTCTTGGTATAAATGATCTCACTGGACTCTGGGGGAATAAAGAATACACCAATGCACAAATAAAATTTATTTATTTTGATTTTCGCTATTATATGTTGGAAAGTGTTGAAAGTTGCGGTATTGACGATATCACTCGAGTAAGTGTTGTGTATGGCAATTAGGACACCACCTCCTCGGGTTAGGCCAGTGCTTAGATAGTCTCGATCGTCTCTATAAATAGACCAACGACTGTCGAGAATCTCTTCGTTATGATCGGAGTCATTCAACCAGGTTTCTGTGAATGCAAGGATACTGAAAGGGCATGATTTATCGTCAAAAAAAAGTTTGTTGAGTTTGCCTCTCATGCCACTACAGTTATGACCGAACATGTTGAGGAATTTTGTGACAGAGCTCTTATTGTGGACAAAAAAAATTGTGATGTTGCTCACGTGACCTTTGGAGGGAGGATATTTAATTTGAGCTTACATGAGAAGCGTAAGTTTCAAGATCTTTTTTGGTTTGTTCTGATATAACACCAAGTTGCTCATGGTATCTAAGATATGGTTTTTGTAGAGCATCAACACGTACCAGAAGACCTTCTCTCTGGATTATTACTGTTATATTGGTCTTCGTTTTACCGTCGATACATGTGTGTCTGGTGCTTTATGCATGTAAGTTACCTAGCGTCGAACCAACTCATATCATCTGTGTTTACCCAGTCTTGATGATAGATACCTGTTCTGAAGATCTTTGCTAGGGTTTATTGTTGCTTCTACAATCGGAGGTACGAGTGGGTCTTAAAAAAAATTTTTCGTTCAAATAGCTATTGAGTGTGCTAGGTAATTCAATTCAACAATAAGGGGACGAAGTCTGGAACCCACTTCTTACAAAGTTCGGATATTTGGAAGGAGGTTTTATAGGATTAAATTCAGAAATTGAGCATTTATTCATTTCTGAAGAATCGATATTTTCTTTAAGTTGGTTATTATTAGAAATAGTACTCTCTCCCGTCAGCCTGGTATCTAAAGGATCTGGTGTTATGAGCAGTGTTAATATTCAGGTTTTCGCTGTTATTGGAAATTACTGATACATTTTTGTTGTGGTTGTATTTGCTTAGTTGATTATTGTTGACAGCAGGTTTCTTTGATTTCCATTTCCTGAAGGCCAGTCCACTCCAATAGATGCTACCGTTTTTGGATGTGTGATTAGAGAAAAGCCAGGCATATTTGTGCGGTGTGTATGCTTTGAACGATTTCGTTTTATTAATTCTCTGTAAAATTGCCTCCACTCTGCAGCCTTCCAGTAATAGATTTACTACCAAAAATTTTCGAACTCGAGCAGTACTAGTATTCTTTTGTGTTTTCTTAATGAAAAATATTTCGAAATCGTTGTGCTAATGATTCACTACATTAGCCTTCCCAAACCACTCAAGCCTTTTTAGGGTTTTGTAAAATAATTTTACAAAACCCTTCTAAAATCGCGTCCTGTCTGTCCGTCTGTCCGTCTGTCTGTCTGTCCGTCCGTCCGTCCGTGCGTCACAGCAGTTTTTCTCGGAAACAACTTAAGCTAGAGACATCAAATTTTGTATGCAGGTGTAAAGTGGTGTTCTCTTCAAAGCTCAATTACAAAAAATTTTTAGAAGGTATTTAAGGGGGGTCTCCCCGTATAGGGGAGTGAACCCCCAAAAAAAATTTCATTGAAAGTAGCCAATATGGGTATCAAATGAAAGGTCTTGATGAGAACTTTTCAAAACAGGTCTTAGTTTGGCAAAGTTCGCTTCAAGGGGCGCACAGGGAGGGGAAATATACGAAAAATTTGTGCCCCCCCCCCCCCCTCGCGATTGGACACCTGTGATCCGAAAAATCTGAAAAAATCAGGAATGTAGGCCTTGGTGAGTACAACAACAACAAATACGTTACAAGTGGCAATTCACTCAACTTTGTTAGTAATAGTATGATTTATCGATTTTATGTTTTCTTGAATAAAATCTGAATGGTACCCTTAAATTCTATAAAATTCAGTACACTGATGACTACTTATAAGATTAATCTATCCTGAAAGTTTCATGAAGATTGAATCATATTTAGCGAAGTTATAGTGGTTTGAATTTTCCTGTATTACTATGGAACAATATGCGCTGCATTTATTACTATAGCAACATATGGCTATGGAACAACATGCGCTTTTTACCGACTCAGACACTACAGTCTTGCTAGGATTTGCATGAAAATTTTAGGAATGATAGGTGTCATGTAGATCTTTGAGAATCGGTTCAGCTAGTGGTATCAGTAATCGTAAAACAAAATAGTGGCTGTTTTAAATGCGAAGATTGGATAATTTTGAGTTATTTTTTCCCAACTTCAACGTTTAAGGTGCATGCTTTGAACGCTTGATTCAATTTAATGAATGACTGAAGATGAGTACCTACAATTTATGCTCATAAGTGAAACAAGTTAAGGAGGTGGGAGAGAGCTCCTAGCAAAAAGGGCTTTGTAACCATTCTAGGATTCGAAAAAATTGGCCATGAATCGATGATTACAGTACAAGAGAATACTCCTGAAAAAAATTCATCAAACGTAGCCGATATGAGTATGAAATGAAAGTTTTCATGGGAGCATTGCAAAACAGTTCTTAAACTGTCGGTTTTTGCTTCAGTTGGGGTACAGGGGGGAAATACATGAAAAATGTGTTTCCTCCCTCGCGAATGGACATCTGAAATAATTATCAAGATATTTTGACCAAAAACCTCAGAAGTCGAAATTCGTTCAACTTTGTTAATAATAATATGATCTTCGTATTTCATACTTTCTCCAATAAAATCGTCTTTGACATGTTTCTTGATTTGATTCGATCGATCTGGTGACTGCATTTTGTAAATTGAATACAAAACCCTTCTGACATGAGCGTAGGTCTATTTACCCAGCTTGTTTCATTCGTCCTCTGACCAAAAGGTGCTCAATTTATAGATGTGGCTGACGATTACAGATGTTTAATTTGAAGCAGATACCGACGTCACCTCATTCAGACCACATGATTTCAGATGGCTAGCATTATTTTGAACTGGAAAAACGTTTTCAATGTTACGCTGCTCCATTATTTTTTCTTCTAAAACATTACACATTTTCTGATAGCTGGAACAAGTTGTCCCACATAGCTAGTTTTTGTGTAATATTGTTAAGCATATCACTAAATGCTTCTTCACGGAAAGGGTCGGTACATGTTGGTTGGATGCTGGAGATTTGCTCTATCATGGAGATTAGATTAGTTTTCCTATCGCTTTTTGATAGGTTTATAGCCAGCTCATCGAAACTGCTAGCCATCCCTACAAAACGATCTTCCTTTGCATGAGATTTAGACCATAGTCGAGCGATTGTCTGAATTTATGTATAAGTAAGTAGAGGATCAAATAAAAGTTCCCCCCCCCTCGCAATTTTACTCAAAAAATCATGGAGGTAGTTTTTTATGAATATAACAACGACAAATACCTCAGCATTTGCTAAGATTTTTTTAGCAATAGTATGGTTTATCAATTTTACAATTTCTTGTATAAAAACGTGAGGGTTCTTTTAAATTTTATGAAATTCGATGCCAAGGAGGCTGCTTATAAAGTCAATTAACCATTGAAATTTGAAAAACATCAAATAATATTTAGCGGAGGTAATGTGGGGTGAATTTTGCTGTATTGCAACAATACATAATTCAGACACTACAGGCTTGTTTGGATTTCCATAAAAACTTTAGGAAAGATATTCATCATTAATTTTTTTGAGAATTCGTTCAATGAGTGACATCAGCGATAGGTGGCTGCTTTAGATAAGACTTTTAAGTATGTTTGTGTAATGTTTGCCCATTTTCAACATTTGAAGTAAAGGGTGATTCATAACATGTGTACACATTTTGTCGAAAAAAAATATAGTTTTTGTGAAGATTGAACTGTAATGTTTACTTAATATAAAAATTTCGTACTTGAAAATTAAATATGAAACATTACTTTGGGCATATGTGCACCTCGTGCTGCTTTACGGACTATCAAACGATGATTGCCATTTTCGATGACATCTTCGCACATTCCAGCGTTATTAGGCGTATGTTGGCTCGAATATTGTTTTTTAATGCTTCAGTAGCTTAGGCAGCATCAGCGCAAACACGATCCTTCAGAAATCCCCAAAGGAAGAAGTCACAAGGAGTCAAATCACACGATCTCGCCGGCCAATTTATGGGTTGACTAAAAAATTCACGTAGAGCGCGAAATGTTGGCACTGGCGATTCATTATTTTTGTAAAAAGTTTTAAAAATAATAATACATTTGGCTGATGTGTATGATGCCATGGTTAAAATTGTAAAAAACCAAGCTACCATAATCTGTTAATATATGGACCTAAAATTGGTCATAAATAAGAGTTAAGGCCAATTCACATATGTACACTTGTGATGAATCACCCTTTACATACAGGCTATTTACTCATGACAAAATCATAAATTTTACTGCAACAAAGTCATGGTAGCAGATTCTTACCCAACATCGAAATGCACTCAACTTTGTTAATAATGATAGTAGGATTTGTGAATGTAGCATTATTCCCAGTGAATTCATATGGGTGTCCTTAAATTTGGTATTTCAATTGTGCCATAAAAGGTCCTTACACTCAATTAGTTTTAATGAAATCGAATTGTATTAACAAATGCTGTATCCATTTGAAATTTATGCAAAAAAAAACAGTTTATTACCATTCTGACTGTCCGTCGAAGCAGACACTACGCTTTTGTTTACATCTTCCCCAAATATACAGATAAGATAAATAACAAAAATATCTTTAAGATTCCATTCAGTCCATGATATTAATAGTTTTGCAACAAAATGGCGGCAGGCTAATATGGAGTAGTAATGCTTTTTCATTAAAAGCTAGTACGTATTCGATGCAGATGTTGTTAAAGTTTTTCTTAAATTTATTCATAACTGGTATTTGCACATCGAAGATTGAGTACAAAGCCCTTCTGAGATGAGAATACTTGACTTGTTTCGTCTGGACTCCTCTCGTGCTATTTTACCTTAAGTCGTAGAAAAATGGGGCCCACTTTAATGTAATATACCAATGAAAAAAATTGCACGTCTGTGGGAACCCATACTCACGGCATAAATAGTCTTCTTCTCCCTATAACAAAAAATTAATTTGCAGTCAGTCGTTGACATATACCATGATGCTTCAATATGTTGATCGCAGTTATTGCATTCTGATAGGCTTTTAATTATTATTGTTTGCTCATCTTAAACCTTAAAAATTCATGTCAGAATATGCCAACATTTATTTATAAAAAAGAAACAAACCAATTGTATTAGTCGAGCAGTTATACAACCAAACTGCTCGAAAACCTTCCTATCCTACACTTGTGATTTTATGTGGCAGATATAAAAAAGTAATTAATTATTTGCATTCATAATCATCATTTGTAAAATAGTTTTTTTCTTATTATTATTACTAAACCTTATTCTATATCAATTTTCCTTTATATTAAATGTAAAATTTTTCTTTATCAATTTACCTTTATATCAAATGTAATTTTATATCAATTTTCCTTTATATTAAATCCAAACGTTATCCTTTAATTAATATTTTTTTCATGAAATTTAATTTTTATTACTATTTAAAAAAAATCCTATTCATTTTTCTTTACTTCGTTCAAAGTTAGTTCATTTAGTACAATTTAAATCCGCCACATAAAATTAGCAGTAAAGGAAACGTTGATCGGGTACGCCAAACCAGTGTACTAGGTTCGGAAGTAATGGAGGGACGTCAAAAAGATAGCACAAAGCGGAAGGAGAAAAATTGCTGCTAGTGGATAATCTTTCCTCAACTGGTGACGAAGAACTGTGCGTGTTTTATTTTATTTTTGTACTTTCTGTGAACGTACTCCTGTTTGAAAGGTTTTCTGCTGCGTGCGACACTAGACGCAAAATTTAGTCAAACGCTAAGGTTGTCAGCCTACACTTTGTATCAAATTTACGCACGGCCTAAGGGAACGGCATTCGTGAAAAGTTCTCTAGTTAATCTGTTCGGTCAGGCTGTATTCACAAATTCTGGTGCATCGTTTGGAAACCCGGGATAAGGATACGTATCTCAACAAATTGCAAAGCCATCGTCAGGACGCTGAAATGTAGCGCATGGTGAAACTTTTCATTGTTGTGAAGAGGAGGCCGTACACTCGATAGTGATTTCCCAGGTATGTATGTTACATATTGTAATGTTTTGGGGGCTTATATATCATGTTGATTTCCCAGCCAGCAGCCAAATTCATCGGTGCTGCTCCCCCCACAGTAGGAGTCACTGATTCTGGTGCTGGTATTGGAACAGTATTTGGTTCCCTGATCATCGGCTATGCAAGGAATCTATCCTTCAAGCAACAGTTTTTCTCATAGGCTATCTTGGGTTTCGCCTTGTCTGAAGCTATGGGACTGTTCTGTCATATGATGGCCTTCTTGTTGCTATTCGCTTTCCAAAAGGTGCAAAAAAATCAAAAAACCCAACAACAGCAACAACGCATATTGTTACTACTGTTGTTCCAATCGGACGTCATCCAACCCATATGATATGTTCTAGTTGCAACGCAAAATTTGTAACATCCACACGTACAGAACCAGGACTTATCGCTTATATACCAGGATTTTTTGTAGCTTTACTAGGATGCTGGCTGGGTGGCTGTTTGATTCCTTGTTGCATTGACGAATGTATGGATGTCCATCACACTTGTATGAATTGCAAAGCGTATCTAGGCCGTTATAGACAATAAAGCGGTGGCGGCAACGATGATGACGAGATCTAAACAAAAAGTGTTATTGGCTCATAAGGTTACAGTTAGTTAGTTACAGTGAATAGAGTCAATAACCTTGAAGAATCTCATTTCGCTTTTGAAAAATATTACCACTTTTGAAAAATATTACTAACGAAGTATAATTCACATCTGCATTTAAATTTGGTAGAGGTGTAGGTTTAATTTGCTCACAAGCAATGCTCCTGAACAAAAAATACCTACCTTTTTATTTTGTTACAATCGCTTACCTTCAGTTACAGCGAAAGCTTTGAAATTGGCGTAAATCCTTTTCTCCAGTTCATAGTTACTCCTTATAAGTGTATTTGTTTTAATCCAATTAAACCTTTTTTTTTCCTTCCTTGAAATAATCTTGGTATCAATTGCATATGTATCGCACTTTATTTTCAAGTTTAACTAGTTTGAGAGGCAATTTCAGCTAAATGTTATCTGTATAAGCAATTAATTGAATAAAACTGCAATTGAATTGACTGAAACTAAATGAAGTTGATTGCATGTTTAATTTGAATTTAAAGAAAACACATATTAAGGTATAAACGATTAACAGATATGGGTAATTGAGACATTGAATATGTGAAATGGCATCTTGTTGGAGGCATGAAAATAGATCGATTCATAATAAACCTAATCACAAAATATTTTTTCTTTATCTAGCCCTGAAAGTTTCAAAAGCAGATTTTTTTCATCTTCAAGTGAAATTACCCTTTCACATATGTGAATACCCAGGGCTATATGCATTCAGTGTCTCTATTCAACAGCCCCAGCATGATTTTCATGTTCACATTAAATTAAAAAATAATATGCATATGAGCTTAATACAATTTATTTAAAATTTAAATGATTTGAAGAAACAAGATTTTCTACTTTCACAAAATGGTGACGACCATTCAGTTAAAGAAAAATAAAACAAGTTAGCAACCAATATATATTTCAATTTAACAATTCATTGCATATATACTTCACATAGAGTACGAGAACTATAATTTGATGAAATCAGCAAATGGATAAAATCAGCAAAACGCACACAAAATGAATCTGCAATGGAAAAAATGACATTCATCTTTTTTTTTTAAATACGCAAAATACATACAATTAAAACAAGTTGGGTAGACAGACCTATGCTCATGTCAGAAGGGTTTTGTACTTAACTTACAAAATTCAGTAACCAGCACCGAATAAAATCATGAAACATGTCAAAGACGATTTTATTCGAGAAAATGTGAAATTCGAGGCTCATACTATTATTAACAAAGTTCAACGAATTTTGACTTCTGAGGTATTTGTTATAGTTATACCCATAAATATCTCCTTTGATAATTTATTTCAGATTTTTTAAGATCACGGGTGTCCATTTGCGAGGGAGGAAACACATTTTTCATGTATTTCCCCCCTGTGCCCCAACTGAAGCAAAAACGGCCAGCTTAAGAACTGTTTTGAAAAGCTCTCATAGAGAACTTTCAATTGATACTCATATCGGCTACCTTTCATGAAATTTTTTTTCAGGGGCCACTCTTCTGTACTGTAATCATCGATTCATGGCCTATTTTTTCGAATCCTAGAATGGTTACAAAGCCCTTTTGCTAGGAGCTCTCTCCTGCCTCTTCGACTTGTTTCAATTGTATGTACTCATCTTCATGATATCTATCACTCCTGAAATTTTCATGCAAATTCTAGCAAAGCTGTAGTGTCTAAGTCGGTAAAAAGCGCATATGGCTCCATAGCCATATGTTTCCATAGTAATACAGGGCATATTGCTCCATAGTAATACAGGAAAATTCAAATCGCTATAACTTCAGTAAATACCATTCGATCTTTATGAAACTTTCAGAAAAGATCAATCCAATAAATAGTCATCTGTTTACTAAATTTTACTGAATTTAAGGGTACCATTTATATTTTATTCAAGAAAACATAAAATCGATAAATCATACTATTACTAACAAAATTGAGTGAATTTCGACTTCTCATGTATTTGTTGTTATTGTACTCATGAAGGCCTACATTCATGATTTTTTTCAGATTTTTCGGAGGGAAGGTTGCCAATCGCGAGGGGGGGGGGGGGTACGCGAAAAGTTCGTACATTTCCCCTTCCCCTGCCCCCCTCGGTACTTATAAGGCAATTTTAAAACTTGTTTGGAAAAGATCTCATTGAGACCTTTCCAACGACACCCTACTCGACTACCAATGGTGAAATTTTTTTTTTGAGGGGTCACCTCCCTATATGGGGAGACCCCCCTTAAACGCCTTTGAAAAATTTTTCCACCCATGAACTTTCAAGAGGTCACCACTTCTGACCTTGCTACAAAGTTTCATGGCTGTAGCCTCTATAGTTTCGGAGAAAAAGTGCTGTGACATACAGAGGGACGGACGGACGGACAGACGGACACAGGTCGTGATTGCAATAGGGTTTTGTATTTTAGTACAAAACCCTAAAAATTACAGAACATTCATTAAAATAGTTTAGCACGAAATTTGCATTCGCTAGAAAACTTACGCTACTGAAGCAAAAGAGTATAATTAGAAGCCAAGAGTATTTAAGTTAAAAGCAGATCAAAATTTTATTCATTACACGAACTATTAACAATTAAATTTTGTAATCAAATGTAGCATTATACATGCAACCAAGCAGCTGTTAAAAATAAAGAATTGTAGAAATAAAATGGAGTATTAAAGGGGAACCGTTGGTCTTTCCATTTGCACTACCTGACCGGATTTAGGTCCCGCATCGATGGCAGGCTCTTTCGTTGATATGGGCCAGCCATTGAGTGCGCTCCGCCATTTTTGTCGCTTAACAGGGGCTCTTGCCGGGTAGAATGGCTTTCAACTTGCGTGCCCTTTTATGTTATAGGGTTATATGATTTCATTGCATAACTATAGCATACATTTTTTACGTTTGTGCTTCTCATTTGAGAGAAAGAATCATTCAAAGTGCTTTTGTATGAGTTATTCTCACAAATGGGAAATACATGGCCGTGTCTACGTTTGGGTCTTGATCCGATTGGGAGGGTGCGAGAGGGCACCACCTTCATCTGGATACCCCACTCTTATTCGTGGGCCATAAGAATTGTCGGGTAACGATGAAGTTGCCTTAAGTCCTTCTGTCATCTCCAGATCCCGTTTGTTCTTTTTCTTCCAATCTCCAACCCTTAGTTGGTTACCTCCTTTTATTGACTTCGGTCGACTTTTTTGTGACCCAGGAATTCGTGAATGCAAAATTCTTTTGTAGTTGGTCCTTGCGCTGGGGAAAGAACCCATACCACGACACTGCAACGCTAGCCTGCCAGCGCATTCATGCGTCCCCGGACAAGGCCAATCTCGGCGGATCCCAACATCCTCTTTCGCTGAGGCAGCAGACCATCGCTGCAGTCCTTTACGGACATTCATCAACCTTCTTTCACTACACAATTCCAAGATAAAAAAATTGGCTTGCATTTAGTTATTCAGTACACCAAATTGACTACAACACTGCTAGCTGAGCAAAACTGTTGAGATCGCTCGACAATCTGTCTCTTAAGGTAAAAATACGCAGCCAGATTTGGTACGGCTGAAGCAACGGGATGTGATATACACTTTGTGCAACAGATGAGCGCAGCAGAGTTCAAACCGTCCATTCGTATATATATATATATATATATATATATATATATATATATATATATATATATATATATATATATATACATATATATATATATATATATATATATATATATATATATATATATATATATATATATATATATATATTATATATATATATATATATATATATATATATATATATATACATATATATATTTAGATTTATGTATATATATATATATATATATATATATATATATATATATATATATATATATATAGAAGTTGATTCACGATGTGGTTTGATTTTCAATAGGCTTTTTTGGCTGATCCCGTATGGCTCTTGTCAAACTGTACTACAATTTTTATTCAGTATGGTTTGACAAATCATTATAGAAAGACTTCCGGTGCAACAACGTATCCAAATTGTTCAACTGTATAACGAAAATCAGCGAGGATTATAACAATCCACGAACGCTATGGTTTCTAAAAGTCCTGTAAGGAAAGTTTTAGCAGCTACTTTGCCTCCGCTACGATGCGCAGCGCCGTGCAAGAATGACTACCTCTTTCTTGTGACAAAAGCAAAGTGTATTTTCTATTAATTACTTAAGTCTATTTACACAAAATTTTTCTTACTAGCTAAACAATAAAAATATTAATTTATTGCTCATCGATTTTGTTTTCCCACGTTACAATGTAACCCAATTTAAGTTTATTACCCAAGCGACAGTACTTGAGGAAAATACCACACGTGAGCGAAATGATTCACTCATATAATTGTGCGCTCTACATGCGGTCAATAATAACCCATATCTCAAGTGTCGCGTGCTTCCGCTAATGCATGGTGCAACTGGGTGTTTGTTTACACCTTTGGTGTGAACGAAATTTCTTTGAGGTTTTCCGTACAGGATTTATGACGTGTGAAAAAAATGGGTTGTATGGGAATTTGTGGAGATGGGTATGAATGGACATGTGTCCATTGAAGATAATTTATGCGCTTCGATACAACACTAGTGAATCGTACACATGTTGCATTTCTTGTTCAATGAGATATTGGATATTTGTTATATCCATATAAATTGATGATTTAAGAACTTAATGATTGTTGAATTTTGGAATTTATTATAGGATTTGCATCGATATCTTAATTAAGGTTATTATCCTTACACCCTCAACCTCAAGATGAGTATTAATAGATTGAGTTTACATCAATATCTTCATATGAATCTTAAAAGTAAACTAAACTTATATGTATGTATATATGTTTATTCTTATGTATATAAAAAAAATTTTTTTTTCTATTTTTGTTATATTTAAAATTTATACATACATGACTATTATTTTGTTCATTGTGACACAGCATTATATGATTTTATTCTATCTTTATGTATAGATTTGTGGAGCCCATTTACATTAATTAGTACATTACTGTTCTCAACGTTTATAACTTCAAATGGACCTTTATAAGGAGGCTGATGTTTCTTTCTATTTTCATTTCGGATTAATAGCAGGTCACCAATGTTTATAGGGTTTGTACGAATTTGATTTTTGACTCTTGCCTTTACATTCTGTATTATGTTTCTAGCTTTTGTTATGGATGTTCTTAATCTAACCTTTAGCACTTTAGAATAGTCGTCAAGATTGTAGACCTTATCTCTCTCTCATCACAGTCCAGCTTGATCCTTGATAATGCATCAGCATTGGTATTCATACTACCCTCCTTATATACAATAGAAAAATCGTAATCAGACAGGTCGACACGAATTCTGGTGAGTTTTGACGAAGGATTTTTATGTGTAAACAAAGATACCAGTGGTCTGTGATCAGTCACAACCACAAATTTCCTTCCGTAAACGTAAGGTCTAAAGAAAATTATGCCCCAATGTATGGCTAAAAGTTCTTTCTCGATGGTGGGTTTATTAATATCGTATATAGCCAATGATTTACTTGCAGAAGAAATTGGTAAGTCTTGGCCAATTTCTAGTTGATATAGGACTGCACCTAAAGCGTAGTTAGAAGCGGCAGTCGTTAATATAAATGGTTTGTTACAATTTGGATACTGAAGGATTTGAGGCTCTATCAGTTTTCTTTTCAAAGTTTCATAAGCATTCTGACATTCTTCAGTCCAGTTAAATGTTACATTCTTCTTTATCAAAGCATTCAAACACTTTGCCGTCTCAGCAAACTTAGGAATAAAACGCCTGTAATAGTTGCAGAACGCCACAAATCTGCGTACTTCATCTGTATTCTTTGGGACCGGGTAGTTCTTGATGGTATTATTTTTAGCTGGATCAGTCTTGGTCCCTTCATTAGTTATCAAATGACCCAGATATACTACCTCTGATCTCAAGAGCTGGCATTTCTCAGGGTTTAATTTTAAATAGTGCTGACGCAGCCTTTGTAACACTTTACGAAGATTGTCATTATGATGTTTGATGCTGCAATCGAATACTATGATGTCATCAATATATAGGAATGCTTCGTGACTTAAGCTACTGAGAGCTATCGTCAACATTCTTTGAAAGCTGTTGGATGAAATTTTCAATCCGAATGGTAATCTTTTGAAGTGATAGTGTCCATCACTGGTGGAGAATGCTGTCAATGGTCTAGACTCTTTCTCAAGTTCAATTTGATGAAAAGAGCTAGTCATGTCCAGCTTACAGAAGTATTTCGCTCTACCAAGCTTGTCTAAAACGTCTTCACGTCTTGTCAAAGGAAACTTGTCGTTGACTATCTTGTCGTTAAGCCATCTAAAGTCCACAATCAGTCGCCATTTAGCCTTACCATCCACACTCTTTTTTGGTACCACCAAAAGAGGCGAGTTGTAGGGGCTTATCGACGGTTCTATGATGCCATTTGTTTCTAGTTCCCTAACCTGTTGTAGGATCTCTTCATTTTGGGATTGTGGCAATCTATAATTTTTAATGTAGACGGGATTGTTATCTACGGTCTGTAACTTCTGTTTATAAAAGTTATTAGTTTCAAGTTTTTCTCCATCCAAATGAAACACGTCTTGAAAATTTTCTATTATCTCAAGTAAATCATACATTGCGGGTCTGTCTAGAGTATCCTTGTTCATAACCTCTAGCAGCTTCTTGAATTTATCTTTGGTATGTCTTTGTTTTTCTCACTTGAAAATATCATAGTGTTTTAATGGTTCAACCTCAACGCTAAAATTCTTTAGTACAATATCCTCGTCATTGGTGTTCAATATTTTTATGTGTCGAACACCTTTCGCAGGTACAATCGTATTTCCTACGAATACCTCCTTCTCAATTTCCGTGTTAAGGAAAATACTATCCTCAGAAACTTCTATATTAACTGGGATAATCATCTCAGTTCTGGCTGAAATATTTATCTGTGAATATTCTTGTCTTCTCGTGTCCATGGGTAAAGTGACGTCTTCATCGTTCACGTTGAATGTTATCGTAAACGTCTCATAATCGATTTTACATAAGTAATGGACCATTAAGTCTCTACCGATGATTCCATCCGTGCTTATTGGAAAATTGCTTTGCACAACATGGAAGCTGTTCCTAAGGATGTCGTTATTTCCTTAGTAATGCCCGTTAACTTAATTTTATTACTAGTTTCTATCGAGTTCTCTAAATTATAGTAGATATCTTCCTTGCGAATTGGCACATCTGCCCCAGTATCGATTAGAAATAGTAGATACCTTTCTGAATTGCAATTAAAAATTTTTACAAAATTTGTACAATTTGCAGTAATCCTATATAGTTTTCTTTCTACCGTTGAATTCTTTAAGCTGGGAGGTTCTGGAGATCCTCTTCGGAACCCTGCACGTTTCCCTGGTCGGTAACAATGTTACATTCCTTCGATCGTAATTCCCATAATTGTTGTTATTGCTATAGTTGTTACTATAGTTAGGATTATGGTTATTACTATTGTTATTTCTTCTACTATTGCGTCTACGGCCTCTATAATTGCCATTAGTTTGGTTATTACGGTAACGATTGTCTCTATCATTTCTGTTGTCGCTCTTACTATTACCGTCATTGCAATTGCTATTGTATCTGTTCGAGTCATTGTTATTCGCGTTATTCCTATGACCGTGGTTATTTCTATTACTGTCACCTCGTTTTCTATCTTTTCTGCCTTGATCGCTATTGAAATGCATTATGCTATTTGTAGCTTGTGCCTCTCCATCCTCCAACTTTTGTGCAGGAGACACGGCTTCAGCAAAACTTTTTGGTCTAGCTGAGAAGATAGTGCTTCTCAGCTGATCATTTAACCCGTTCTTGAAGACAGTTAACGCATATGTATCATTAATTTGCGTTATTATCTTCTTTTCATTTGCGGAAACTTGACTGCCTAATCCTTGAATTTGCAGCTGATTAAGCTCATCTACCAAATTCAGGATTTTGTCTTTGTAAGATTTCACAGAAGATTTCCTTTGGTAAGTACCGCTCAGAAGTGTATGGATTTGAGGGACAGTCTTATCATTTTTAAAACGATTCTGCAACTCCGATTTGAAAGAGTCAAAAGTTGGCATAGAAACATTGGTTAAAGAAAGTCTGACGGTTACACTCAATTTCACATTCACATCAAAGTCAATCAGGCTAATTTTAGCATTGGCTGACAAGGTTGCGTGCAAAATTTCCAAGATCCTAAGGAACAGATCTAATTCCTTATATTTACCCTCGAAGACGGGTATCAACTTCATAGCCGTTTCTAGATTAAACTCAGCCATGGTAAAGTTTTCCTCAAGAAATGATAAACTCAACTCTAAATCTTCACTAATTGATTCTTCTTTCTGAGTTTCTATAGGGTAGCCTTGCTTGCTCATTTGTAGCCAGATTTCTCCCTCAAGAATGGATGCTTGTGCCCTCAATTTTAACTTTAGGTCTAAAACCTTAGGGTTTTCCTCACTACAATTCTCAAGAGCTTGATTTAAATTTTGTCTTCTAATCTCAGTCTCAAATGTGTACAAATTCTTTGCACACTTTCTCAAATTTCTTAAAGTTCTCTTGTTTTCAGCAACAATCTGTTCTAACTGCTCCATAAATCAATACTTACAACAAGACGCTTGAATTCGATTAATTAATTTTTATAATGAAAATCCAGTTAAAATTCAATTTAACATCCTGAATGCAATTAAAAACAAATTTGTAGTGTTTAAAATCTTATCTTCATAATATTTACATGTTGCAACTTAAACGTTAACGCTTCTATTTAGCCTTTTAATCACAAAATTCTTGCTGTGTTTGTTGTAAAAATAAAATGTTAGTAGAGCTGCCGCAAACACTTCTGTGGTCACCAGTGACTGCTGGTATTGTTCCACGAACGTATTCTCCACTGAACAGCTATTCCCCCATTGTTGTTCCAGAAACGCTGTTTTGGCTTGAGGTCTTGTAACTTGTACTGCAACCTTTTCCTTTGGTCTCCAAACGAGATCCTGATCATCCTATGTAATTCTTCCCGTTGGCGCTTTAATTTTGTTCTTCGACCTCCTCTTGGTCGGCGTTTCTTGGGTATCGTCGCTTCGATGTCCTGTTGTTTTGTGGACGTCCTCAAATATCGCTCGATACTTCGCGGCTTGGGTCCCCGCAGATCTGGTGTACTTATCTCCGAAGGTACATACGATGCTGGAAGATGATCCAACTCTCTTTTCGGTGCTGGCAGGTACTCCTCTGCACGTTTGAACAACCTTTCAAACGTCTCGTTAATAAATTGCCTGTCCTCTTCGCTCAATTCAGCACTGATGGTGTTTTCATCACTAGAATCCCGATTCAGGAAGGCAGGATCGCCATATAATGTTTCTCGTTCGTTTGTTGTTACTTTGTCCTTACTGCAAAAAACCTTGATAAATATTGAGGAGTTAATTCAAATTATATTTCTCACCTAACCAAGTGGCTGGGCCGCAGAGAGTTCTGGCGAGGATTATTACAATCCACGAACGCCATGGTTTTTAAAAGTCCTGTAAGGAAAGTTTTAGCAGCTACTTTGCCTCCGCTACGATGCGCAGTGCCGTGCAAGAATGACTACATCTTTCTTGTGACAAAAGTGTATTTTCTATTAATTACTTAAGTCCATTTATACAAAATTTTTCTTACTAGCTAAACAATAAAAATATTAATTTATTGCTCATCGGCTTGGTTTTCCCACATTACAATGTAACCCAATTTAAGTTTATTACTCAAGCGACAGTACTTGAGGAAAATACCACACGTGAGCGAAATGATTCACTCATATAATTGTGCGCTCTACATGCGGTCAATAATGACCCATATCTCAAGTGTCGCGTGCCTTCGCTAATCCATGGTGCAACTGGGTGTTTGTTTACACCTTTGGTTCTGAACGAAATTTCTTTGAGGTTGTCCGTATAGGATTTATGACGTGTGAAAAAAATGGGCCGTATGGGAATTTGTAGAGATGGGTATGAATGGACATGTGTCCATTGCAGATAATTTCTGCGCTACACTAGTGAATCGTGCACATGTTGCATTTCTTGTTCAATGAGATATTGGATATTTGTTATATCCATATAAATTGATGATTTAGGAATTTAATGATTGTTGAATTTAGGAATTTATTATAGGAATTGCATCGATATCTTAATTAAGGTTGGTATCCTTACAAATGTCATAGATTGATTTTTCGACATTAAATTCATTTGTAATATATATATATATATATATATATATATATATATATATATATATATATATATATATATATATATATATATATATATATATATATTACACCCATACACACACACACACACACACACACATATATATATATATACACATGTATATATATACGAGTAAATATATATATATAGATATATATATATATATATATATATATATATATATATATATATATATATATATATATATATATACATATATATATTTATATAAATAAATAAATAAATAAATATGTATATATATATATATATATATATATGCATATATATAAATATATATATATATATATATATGTATATATATATATATATATATATATATATATATATATATATATACATATATATATATATATATATATATATATATATATGTATGTGTATATGTATATTTTTATTTATATCGATAAATAGAAAGTGATCTTTGCAATAGGTTAATTTATTCTCAAGAAATTTACATAAAAAGCTCCTTCTTAACCGTATCACTCGTTCACATTTATTCGATACTCATCGTCTTTGTTTTCATGGCATGGTAATCGCTAATTTTAGATTTCTCGGTATAAAAGATAATGTATAATAAAGGGTGTTTTCTTTATAGGTATAGAACTTTAGGTTGCCTTATCAGTAAACGAAGGACAAATGTGGAAGATAAAAGCAATTATGAAATTTCATCCAATGATATTTCTCCGAATCTTCTTGTGTTTTAGTATTTAGAATTAATTTTTGGTTATTTTTGGTAGAAATGATTGATTAAAATGTGCTCTTTATCAAAAAAATGAAAGATACTGATTGCTGCTATCATGCATGACCAAAATATTCGATATCTCCATCAAATCCTTGAATAGTCGCAAAATAATTGGCATGTTTCGTACAAAAGAACATTACCTCAACGTACCGTATAAAACTGGTAATATCTACAGAGTCTTTGATAGAATTACAATTCTGTACCAAGAAATTTTAGTCCAATATGTTGTTCTTCATTTTACACCGCTACAATCAAAATCCTCATATGCGTCGATCAGTTATGCTGAAAAATTGGGGTGAACGTCAAAAAAGTTTTAGTTTTAATGGTTAAGAGTCCCTTACCATTATTTAATTTTTTTTATCCTTTATGTGAGATTTAACAGAAGGAAAGACGTATCATTTGCTGACAACAGGACCCTTCTAAAGGGCGGTCCATCTATAACGCACGATGTTAATTGTGAGTCACATATTAACGTCTAGTTTTTGCCCAACTTAATTTGATATTTCTTTGTTCCAGTGTTTGACAAATTTAACCATAGAGAGGTACACGATTGAGCAGCGTACGAAGGTTGTTGAATTGTTTTACGAAAATGGGTATTCACTCGAAATGCATTTCGTGCACTTCGTGATTTTTTTTGGTCAGCATAACCGACCAAATTTGTCCACATTTGGGGGAATCGTGCGCAAATTACAGCAAACTGGGTCTGTAGGAAATGTGAAGTTACCGGACCATGCTCGTCCAGTTCGTTCTGCTGAAAATATTGCTGTTGTATTCTGTAATGATTTTCTACCTTTCAAGTCCAACGCGGAACCGACCTCTCATCGGTTCTAGACGTTAAGTCTGAGTAGTGCCAACGGATGGTACCAACCGGTCAACCAATCCGTGCACCGTAACCCATTCACGCGGTGGCTGCTTGTCGGCCAGCTAGTTCGGAGAGGATTTCGGTCGCGGGTCTCCGAATGGGTTACGCTCAATTACAATATTTCAGCCACCTGAACATGCCCGATTTCCAAACGCGTCAATAACTACTCATCCAGAACGGGAAACCTACGTTACTTTAGTTCTGGATGTGATCTCTCCACAGATCTCAAATCAAAACTCTACAAAATCACCATAGGCGCGTTACCGAATCACCGACGCGGTACCGAAAAGTATACTACTCTAACTCAACCCGTTGAAGACTAATCTAAATAAAATAACGAAACAATCAAAGGTACCGCGTACCGCGCGCGTCGCGAAACCGACCTCAGCGGATTTGTCGAAACCCTACCCTCGCGACGGCATACCTACCCTGCACTTCCTTTCCCGCTGAAAAAAGAAGAACCACTGAAAAGGAAAGTCGTGGTTAAATTTAGCAATTCATTTTAATCAAAAAACATTCCTTTAATTCGTATAAAAATATAAACTAATTATCCGGGAATATAGTCAAAATAATTGACATGAAAATTTCATAAACCAAAAATAAAATGTATAACATTTAACAACTTAACTAAAATGGAAAAGAAAGTAAACATAGGCACCTTAATTAGTATCAAAGCTACTTCGCCACATCAATCGAGAATTCTGAACTTACAATAAATTCTTACAAGTTGGTGATGGATGGTTGCAACAATTCAGCACATTGGTAAGAGCATCAAATTTTAAATTTTACAATTTTTCTAGTATTTACGTGCTATGTCCTTCGCTATTTGCAGAGATGCTTGTAATGGCTTTGCCTTATAATTTTTCTTTTTTATTTCATGCCTTGGTTTTTCTATTTTTGTGCAGTATTCTTTTAGCAACACTCCGTTATTTAAAAATTTATATCGATATTGTGTTATTTTTCTTTTTTTTTTTTTTTTTGCTTGGCTTTAAAATACTCCTGTACGTTATTTTTCTATTTCCAATCGGGTTACACAAATATATATACTAGTGTATAAAGCAACTTTCGTTTAAAATATACGAGTACCTCTATTTTCGAATTAATTTGCAGGTGACTTCTCCTTAACGCTCCGGTAGTGAACTATCGTTTTGTAATTAATAATTTATGTATAATTAATTTACTGAAATCTAGTGTCTATGTGACTTATGTGTACGACTTAGTTACCAGTATTTAAGAAGCGATTCTTCCCTAATCATTGTATTAGTTTCAATATGCCTCTCTGCACGAAGTATTGTTATCATCAATTCTAAATCAAAAATTTAACAAGTACACTAAAAGGAGGGCATTGATCATGTTAATCCGCTGGATCAGCTAAACTAGAAGGACTCAGGCGGGATATTATTTTAGGAATTTCTATATAAGGGGCCTTTTATCATTTCATGTTTTTGTTTCAAGCATTGAAATCAATGCTATATTTATAAATACCATCAATGTTCCTTTTTTTTCCAAATTTTCAACGCGAGTGTTGCATACCTAACTTATTTAATTGCTCTTTCTTGCCTTTTAAGTAAATCTCAATTCAATGTCCCAAAGTATTTCTCATGTTTAATTGTTTTATAAGGATATGAAGAAAAAATGATCTCAATTGTCTCTTTGCAAAATGTTTTGATTGGTGTTAAGTTATGTTAAGTTTGCACGATATTTATCGGTGAAAAACTTTATACTCTCGATAGGTTGGTAGGATGCACAAATTTAGACGAGGACTTGCTTTCTCCGTGCGATCGGAAAGAATGGAAGGGAAATTAGCTCTCCTTGGATTCAACATATGGCTTGTCAATTGTCCTTTTACTTATTCTGAATGTTCTGAATGACTTGAATGTTTTATTTCGAGTTGAACACGCATTTCTATGAGTTGTGTTTTTTTTTTCTCTACTAGATATGTCACGACACGTTTTCCAACAGAACCATAAACTCCGACGTCTATCGCTACGTTTCGAATGACTAAAATAATTTTGAAAATCTCTGCGCGGACAGACTTGAAACGTTTGTACAAATAACCGAAGAAATGCTCTTATCATCAACGATACTGGCTCGCAATCTTTTAGTTGTTCTTCGAGTTTAAATTACCCGTTTCCCGTTCTCGAATTATAACCAAATAAACTTTATTCTATTTTAATTCATTGTCACGAACAAAAACTAAGTATTAATATTCACGGTTAATCTGTAGCTAAATGGTAAATCATTCATTGCCTATGATATTATTGAATTTTTTTTTTCTTACGCGGTACTATTTTGTGTGTTTGATTTGTTTTGTTTTTATTTGCCGCTGATTTTTATCGGTTGTTACTTTTATCTACCATGTATTCATAATGTTATGTATATACGACTCTAGTTTTATTAAGCGTTGTTGCACTGCCACACAAAAACGACGGCATGAACGTGCATGAGAATCACATTTTTCTCCTTAGGATACAATATAAAAGTCGCTATTAAAGTGTCGTGTTAACATATAGACAACAGCCTCGTATGTTGCCATCATGATAGCAGTGTTTGGTATTTGACGGACTAGTTGTGTTGCTAATCCCCTATAGATTCCAGCCTTGCCCCTCTTCTTTCCAGACTGTATATAACGTTTGCCAAAACGTTCGATATTTGCTTCCTTCTACACGTAATCGCGTTCGTGCAACTTCGTGCGGGTACGCAATACATGAAGCAACAGTCTTCGATATAGCGCCGGCCAGCATAAACTCAAGAAAATCTCTCGACGTCTTACCATCCAAAGGATGACTATGTCGTAGCTCGATAAGTTTCGCTTTAAGAGCTTCATAAATCACAAAATGTATAACAGTTTCGGATATATCAAAATAGCTGGCCGTTATTCCTTTATAAAAACCACGAAAGCCCGACGTTGCATAAATTCGTTTTATACATTCACGCACGGTCATTTGATTTTTTGATTTATACTCCAATTGCAGGCGCGTTTTCACGAACCATATTGGATTTGTTGCTGTCGATGCTGCGAAACCGGCACATGTTGCACTTATTATATGAACAATTGGTGAGTCGGGTGGGAGATTACCTAGCTTATTTAATGTGGTCTTAGATTGTATGTAGGGGTTGCACAATATTCATAACCTCAAATGGAATGGACGACAAAGTTTCCCTATTGCTTGGAACTAAATTTTGTCTTAGGACTCAAACTAATACGGTAAAATGTAGTTACCGATAAAACGTTGAATAACTGCACCACTTGAAGAAAACCTGCACGCCAAACAACTGTTGCGCTTGCACTTCCGACTGTGGGTAGGCACGATAGTGCTAGTAAGTGCTCTGGTGACTCTTCCGTCGAATTTCCAGCAGTGAGCGAATGACTCCACTAACAATTCCGTCGGCCCGCGAAGGAAGGTCGCTCCCGCCCTTAAAGCAAAAAAATAATTAATTCAGATTTCCACTGATTACAAAAATTTACCGGCTCCCGTCTCCGTGTTAGCCTGACACTCGTTGAAGGTTATGTGACGAATGACACTTCCACCCGGTTTCCACGTTTCTATCTATTCGATGTTTTGATGTGGGGGGCATTGCCAGATAGATATGCTTCGAAATGTATCGGATGGTTAATAAATACTATTTTTCAAATATTTATATCCACAGATATAAATATTAAAAAAAAAAAAATATTTTCTGCGCAACGATATCCGCACGAAAGATGAAGTCTGCTTGCACTTCGAAGTCATACATATCTGGCCGGTTGCCAGGGTTCGGGATCGGAATCACTTCGATTCCCGGGCGTAGGCGTCACATTACAATTCGATAGTGTGGCAGAACAGCCGTCAACCTCGACTCGTCGTCGTGCCCAACAATTGAACACCTCACGAACATCTCAGATGCAAATTTTGAATTAAGATTTGAATTTACACGCTTACAAGGATTAATTGACTCAAGATCTGAAGCATACTGACCATTTCAAGGGCGGGCAATACCCGAATGGTTGGTTGAACAGACAGAAGGGAATAGAAACGCTACAAAGAAAATCATCTACAGCGACGAGGCGCACTTTCACCTCGGTGCATTCGTTAACAAACAGAATTACCATATTTGGGCAGAAGAGAATCCACTAGTGATTGTTGAAAAGCCGATGCATCCATTAAGAGTAACTGTTTGGTGCGGTTTATGGGCTGGTGGCGTCATCGAGCCGTGCTTCTTCGGAAATGAGGACGCCCAAGCAGTTTCCGTGAACGTTGCTCTCTATTGCGAGATGATAACGGACTTCTTGTGACCAGGAATTGAGGTTGTGGACCTGGACGATATGTGGTTCCAACAGGATGATGCCACTTGCCACATAGCCAACGTAATAATGGCTCTTTTGCGCGAGAAATTTAATGGCCGTATTATCTCACGTTGTGGCGATGGTAATTGCCGGCCACGATCATGTGATTTGATACCGTTGGACTTCTTTCTCTGGGGATATTCAAATGCAAAAGAACAAGAACAATTCAAGAGCCAAACGATTCGATAGTTCAGCAGATTAATGACATGGAACCTCAATTATGTCTCAGAGTCATTGAAAATATGGACCATTCGATAGAAGTATGTCACCGTAACCATGGCGAGCGTTTGGGGAATATTTTGCTTCACACATACAGGGTGCGGCAGCATAACTTCCTTTTTTCAAAATTCAACAAAACAAATTTTCAGCGGTACTTGTTTCCAACGCATGATAGCACTGTTCCAACGCATGATAGCGACTAACCAAGAGATGAGCAAAACTTTAAAATCACCTCTCTCGAATGAGACTACTAGCGCCGCGCTATAACAGTTAGCACTTTAAGGGTGGGCATTTCAAAAAAGGAAGTTATGCTGCCGCACCCTGTAATTGTCATAGATTCTTCCATTATATATTAACATACCTCTCTAAAAACCTTTTATTTACAACTAATATTGTACGTTTTAGTTGAACCATCCCTTATTTATCACCGTTCAAAACGGCGTGACCATACATAAAACAAATTGGGAGGATAGACCTACGCTCATGTCAGAAGGGTTTTGTACTCAACTTACAAAATGCAGGCACCAGCAACGAATAATATCAAGAAACATGTCAAAAAGATTTGGTCGTTTAAAAGAAAATCCACTGTTTCTCCATTTTCAACTAACAAAAATCACTCAAATCATGAAATCCCAAAAGCATTTATGTCATCGATCTTATATGAAGATCAAATCAAAGTTGCAGTGTCTGGTTTGAGTCTATAAAATACCAAAGAAGTGTATTATTGTTGTTGTAATTGGAGAAATATCAAATTGAGTGAATTTCGACTTCTCACGTATATGTTGTTGTTGTACTCATAAAGGCCTGTATTCATGATTTTTTTTCAGATTTTCCCGATTAAAGGTGTTCAATCGCGAGGGAGGGGGTACACGAAAAGCTCGTACATTTCCTCTTCCCCCCATGGTACTGATACGGCAATTTTGAGAATTGTTTTGAAAAGATCTCATTGAGACCTTTCCAATGACGACTACCAATGGTGAAAATTTATTTTTGAAGGAACACCTCCCTTTATGGAAAGACCCCCCTTAAACCGCTTTTGAAAAATTTTTCCACCCCAAGACTTTCAAGAAATCACCATTTTGGACCTATCCTCAAAGTTTCATGGCTGCAGTCTCTATAGTTTCGGAGAAAAAGTGCTGTGACATACAGACGGACGGACAGACCAACACAGGTCGTGATTGCAATAGAGTTTTATATTTTAGTACAAAACCCTTCAAAGCAATAAGGAAGGCAAATATATGCAACAGACTGATAACTTTCCTTCCTTTAGATGCCGGTTAAAAACAGAATTTATCCTTGCATCTCTGTTTAAATGCTATGCAAGTGAAAACGATAACTTTCTCTATTTCGATTGAAAATAAACTTCATATTACCTCGCATATAGTAATTAAGTCGATACTATTAATCAATGAAAACTAATTTTAGAACTTTAATGTTTCATTTGGACAGGATTACCTTTTTGGGAAAAATTTCAATGTCACTATACAAAACAAAATAAAATATAAAAAATTCTCGCTACCTGATGCGAAAAATTCCTCCTTGAACTCCTAATTCAATGAACAAGTTATTCGTAAAAAGCTAAAAGTGATTTAAACTATATAAAATGACATGACTTCAGGACATGCTGTTTTATTAAATGATAATCATGAAACAATAAAACGAAAGTGATGGAAAAGTTCTCGGCATTCACATCCTGACACACGGTACCCTACCGCAACAAAATTATGTTGGTTGAAGATAAAATCATTTCCAACATATGTCAATATATGAAAGTTCCTCTTAAGACTTTATATGTCACATATACGTCTAGTTGTGAGGGTTGAG
The DNA here is from genome assembly GCA_963969285.1 of Odontomyia ornata. Lineage (NCBI taxonomy): Eukaryota > Metazoa > Arthropoda > Insecta > Diptera > Stratiomyidae > Odontomyia > Odontomyia ornata. The sequence continues at coordinate 132,240,974 of OZ017740.1, forward strand.
TGCTTAAGGAACAATTTCTGACAGCTGTGTGCAAGACTAAGTAGTTTCCAACTAAACATCGCTACGCCATATGCGCACATTTCCCACAAAATGACATTAGTACAGATATGCACATATATAAAAGTGATATAAATGAGGGCATATGCTCAAAATATGTATTGGGAACGAGATGAAATTTAAAGGATTCTGATGAAATAGAGAATACATAGTACACATACACGTATGTTAGAATGTGTAAAAGCATGCATATTAGAAATGATTTTCGAAAAGTGAGTTCCTTCATAATTCTCTAATTTAATGAATATGTTTGAGGAAGTGTTTCTTATAATGCGTGCAATTAGTAATGACTCGTAACTCCAGACATTGAACTTAGTACCTATACATTATCCAGAAATATTTAAACTTTAAAATATGAATTGTTTGTCTGCAAATTCAAAAGTCTGTTCCTTGAAATGAATTGCTTATTCGTTTTCTATTCATTAGGACACACTCTTGAATTCATTTTATAGGTAATCTAATATTTTTGAAATAGATAAATTCAAAGAATGTGAAGTGCTTGGAATAAAAGGATACGTGCGGTCACACTTATTGCATCTCATACAAAACAAAAGAAGAAAATAATAAATACAGCTACATACTTCAAATATTTCATATTAATTGAAATTAGTCTGGAATTTTTTGAAATAAATAGACGCATTCTCGAATTGGTTATCAAAACCATTGTAAAGACACTTCCTCATTAGCAAAAACAAGTAGTTGTTGAATCAAGCATACAACAATATGCTGTTCACAGATTCTACGTCTAACCTTCGTTGCATCTGTGTATGTAGACGTTCTTTTAAAAGCTCCTGCCAATAATTTTTAAGAATTAAAATAATTTTTAGAACGTCATTTCGAAACTAATTTTTTAGAAAACTTATTACATCGTCGAATTATTTGAACAATTTATCAAGTATCTGGACTTTGCTTACGAGGAAGTCTCAAAAAGTTTAAAAAAGGAGAAACGTGGAAAGAGAAACCAAAGAAAGAGCAAAAGTTACTAAAAAAATGAGGAGATCAAACTCCGAATGCAAACAACTAATGAGACGAACGAAAAAAAGAAGCGACAACAAACAAGACGAACGAAAAAAAAGTAGCGACGCAAAAGGCTCAAAAAACATATAAAACTATACAAATCCCAAGATGGAGTGCCAAGAAAACATAGGTAATATTAATGATTCTAGTAATAATTTTATTGAATACTTAAAATTAAAAAAATAAGGAGAAGGAGAAGAAGCCAACCGGTGTGTCTGCTGGTTCTCCTATTAAAAATATTAAGAAAAGTGGGAATGTTGCTCCGATTCATGTGTTTGGGCAGCGCGAAGGGGATATGGTTCGGCTATTGGCAGCTGAACGTAAGATCGATAATTTCGAAGTTAAGAGAGTGATTGCTGATAAACTCACAATTAAAACAAAAATAATGGCTGATTTTAAGCTCCCGAAAGATGCTCTTAATGGTGTACAAGCTTTCCACTTCACAAGCACGGCGAAGCGGAAAAAAATCAGACCTTCCTATTGAAGGGCTTGGACCGTGGGGAGAATACAGTTGATCTCCTTGATTTGTTACAGGAAGCAGCACCTGCTGTCAAATTCATTAGTGTGAAAAATTTTGCTACCAGGAGATCAACTTTTGAAGGCAAAATATTGCCATTTTATTTGGTAAAAATTTTCTAAGGATAGCAGTCCATGTGCCCTCCTACAGGTAAGGTAATTGAACTTTAGAGTCATGAGGTGGGAGCGCCTCCAAAAAACTGAGGTCAACCGGTGCTACAGGTGCCAAAGATTCGGTCATTTGGCTGTTAATTGTGCCATGTACTATAGCTGCGTCTAATGTAAGGATATCCATGCCTCCGGTGAACGCAAATAGGCTTAGGTGGAGCCAAAGAAAATTATCCTGTGATAACTGCGGTATATTTGATAATCCAGCATCACATTGAGGATGCTCTCGGTATCAAGATGCAAAAGTTATATTTTCTCCGAAACACAATCAAGTAATATACATCGCGATGTGTTACCTTCCATCATCGTCAAGCCCGGAGTATCAATTGCACTTGCTGCTAGAGACAATGTAAATAAAATAAATAATGTAAGTGGCAACAATGAGCTTCTTCTCAAAATTTAGGAACAGTTTAAACCTCTTTCAGAAAGAATAAATATGCAAGATAAAACAAGTTGGGTAGACAGACCTATGCTCATGTCAGAAGGGTTTTGTACTTAACTTACGAAATGCAGTAACCAGCAACGAATAAAATCATGAAACATGTCAAAGACGATTTTATTCGAGAAAATGTGAAATTCGAGGTTCATACTATTATTAACAAAGTTCAACGCATTTTGACTTCTGAGGTATTTGTTATAGTTATACCCATAAATATCTCCTTTGATAATTTTTTCAGATTTTTTTAAATCACGGGTGTCCATTCGCGAGGGAGGAAACACATTTTTCATGTATTTCCCTCCCTGTGCCCCAACTGAAGCAAAAACGGTCAGTTTAAGAACTGTTTTGAAAAGCTCTCATAGAGAACTTTCAATTGATACTCATATCGGCTACCTTTCATGAAATTTTTTTTCAGGGGCCACTCTTCTGTACTGTAATCATCGATTCATGGCCTATTTTTTCGAATCCTAGAATGGTTACAAAGCCCTTTTGCTATGAGCTCTCTCCTGCCTCTTCGACTTGTTTCAATTGTATGTACTCATCTTCATGATACCTATCACTCCTGAAATTTTTATGCAAATTCTAGCAAAGCTGTAGTGTCTAAGTCGGTAAAAAGCGCATATGGCTCCATAGCCATATGTTTCCATAGTAATACAGGGCATATTGCTCCATAGTAATACAGGAAAATTCAAATCGCTATAACTTCGGTAAATACCATTCGATCTTTATGAAACTTTCAGAAAAGATCAACCTTATAAATAGTCATCTGCTTACTAAATTTTATTGAATTTAAGGGTACCATTTATATTTTATTCAAGAAAACATAAAATCGATAAATCATACTATTACTAACAAAGTTGAGTGAATTTCGACTTCTCATGTATTTGTTGTTGTTGTACTCATGAAGGCCTACATTCATGATTTTTTTCAGATTTTTCGGATGGAAGGTGTCCAATCGCGAGGGGGGGGGGGGGTACGCGAAAAGTTCGTACATTTCCCCTTTCCCTGCCCCCCTCGGTACTAATAAGGCAATTTTGAAACTTGTTTGGAAAAGATCTCATTGAGACCTTTCCAACGACACCCTACTCGACTACCAAAGGTGAAATTTTTTTTTTGAGGGGTCACCTCCCTATATGGGGAGACCCCCCTTAAACGCCTTTGAAAAATTTTTCCACCCTTGAACTTTCAAGAGGTCACCAATTCTGACCTTTACAAAAAGTTTCATGGCTGTAACCTCTATAGTTTCGGAGAAAAAGTGCTGTGACATACAGACGGACGGACGGACGGACAGACGGACACAGGTCGTGATTGCAATAGGGTTTTGTATTTTAGTACAAAACCCTAAAAATCAATTCATTTTTTCAACGTTTAGGCCAACATGCTTCAAAATATTTTGTCATCCAGTCACATTTCCATGAATAAGCTTCGTCTCATCTCGATCAACGTTAACTCCATTGTGAGTCTACATAGACGTGATTATCTCCTTGAAATCATTGTTAAGTAAAAGCCTAATATCATGCTTCTCACTGATCCCACCTTAATTCATGGCACTCCTGACATTCGAGGAATTTGAGTTCGTTAGAAACGATAGCGTAAACGGTATTGGGGGAGGTGGTACCGGGATATTGGTTGAAGACCCTATTGTTTCCGAAATATTAAAAAAGTTTAAAAACTTTGAATCTCTCGAAGTGTTCATTTTTAAACTTTTACTGCCAAGTAGGGATAACCTCTTAGTTATCTCTGTCTATGCAACTGGTCGAAATGTTCTCAAGCTCAAGGGGGAGCTCAATTACTTTTTCGAAATACTCGAATTGAACAGGCTGCCTAGTCATTACATTCTTACCGATAACCTGAGTACCAAACATGCATCAAGGCTGAACGCCAACACTAATCCCAGAGGTGTACTCCTGAAATCGTGGATAAAGAGAATCAAATTGAATACAACCGCAACCTATATGGGTTGGAGTTCCCAACATACCCTAGAAAAAATGCGTACTTGGAGCCTTGCATTGCTGACGCAAGATGAATTTAGCTTTAACAGTCCTCAACGGAAATTTCAGGTACTTCCTTACGATAGCGACCATAACGCAATCGTAATGGAAAGCAATCATCAAAGGGACGATGTCTTCTTCATTCTAGTTCAACATGAATAATGACAGAAACCTAACTAACGATGAAACAGATCTCTATTTATCGAAGTCAGAGAAGCTGACGTTGGAAACGGTTGAGAAAGTAATTCCCAAGATTAAGCATCGAAAAAATATGCAAGGATGTGAGCCACCAACTATGTCAAGGTTGGAACAAATGAAAAGTGTTCTTCTCACACAGGTCAATGGCCCTCGTATTTATCGGCATCTTTTGAACTGCAACCATCCCTCGTTGTTTTTGTTGAAAATACATCCGAAAAATGTCCAAAACTTAATCCGTTCATACTTGAGGAGTGAGGTCAGCAAATCAATGGGTGGAAAAACTGAGAGGGGGACCTAGATGGCGTTTACATGAAAGTGAATGGTTTACTCCGTAAGAAGTTTCGACTGAAGGTATCGTATCTTCAAGCCGCTAGTGATGAGATAAATCTCCTCGATAAGGCTGGTATCGAAATTGATAGTACCACTCCGAAAAAAAACGGAAACAGGGTTGTATGTGATAGTTTACATAAATTTGCCCTGAGTGGAATGCATTATAAGATGGTTCATCTGCGAAATCCTGAGAAAAGAAATAAATTACTTTCAGAGGTCGTTGAAGTAAAAGTTTCCGACTTCAAATCAAGCCTGAATGGCGAACCTCTTCTTTATTTCTATGAAACATTAACATGTGACCTCATACCGAGCTTGAATCTAATTGATTATTTTGTCTGCCATGAAGACCTGTGTTTCATATTTGACAATACAAACAACAAAAAATCATATGATATCAACGGTATTCCAAACATAGTTCTCTGACATTTGCTTAAAGTTTGCTATTAGGAACTATTGCATACTATTCAACTACATGTTCAGCAATTCATATTTCCCAAATGAAAGGAAAATGGCCAAGGTATTTCTGATCGTGAAGAAATGAAAAGAATCTTCGTGCCCTAAAAGTTATCTTCAAATTATTTTGCTGCCTAGCACCAGAAAGGTGTTTGAAGTGATACTACACAAAGTATTAAACGTCCACATTGGGAAATATTAGCTGGTGTCGGTTTTTGTGCCAGGCATTCTACCATACATGCAATAACGAAAGTAACCTCAGACATCTGTTGGAAAATAAAAAGCAGAGAATGTGTTGGAGCGTGTCTCATTGTAATGGAGAAAACCTTCGATACGCTGTGATTAGATGGACTAATTTCTCAACTCCTTCCCAGACACCTTGTTGCTATGATGTGCAATATGTTATATGGGAAAATCATTTCTTATATCTGATGGACATCTGACGAAAATGCGTGACTTTAAGGTCTTGAATGGTCTACAGCAGGGAACAGTAACTGAGCCTCTGTTCTCCTGAATATTCATTTGTAGGTTATTGAACGGTTTTGGTTTTAACGATTCACTAACGAGATCCGTGGCTGCATTTTCTGATGGTTTGATCAACTTTATGGAAGTCCGAAAAGCTACAAAAGCTCAGAACAATCTTCAAAAAACGATCAGTGATATGCAGCTGTACACTTACAACTGACGAATGAAAGTGGGAAAAAATCTTGTTTTGGACGAGGCCACAGGGGACCATCCAGACTTTAAACATAATTGGGAGGATTTCCACATTATGGCTGGTGAGGATAGTTCAGACCGATTCAACATCAATCCTGTGTTCAAAACCTCGGTGTTCATCTCGATCAGTATCGGTGCTATACTGAACATGTCAAAATCATGCTCAGTAAAGTAATACTCATGGCTCTTCAATGACTCTTTCATTCCAGATACATTAATCAAAAGGTCAAAGTTTTCTGTTACAAGACCCTGATAAGACCAGTTTTGACATATTGGTGTTAGATCTGGTGCAACCAGAGTAAAAAGATTAAGAGTTTTTAATAAGAAATGTCTCCGTGCATGTACTGGTTCATACAGAAAGCCTAAGACAGATTGGAAGCACTATCTATCGAGCAGAAGAATTTATCAAACTGCTGAAGTGACAAGAGTTGATTTCTTCATATTGAGACTTCTTCAGAATCATATCGCAAGATCTGTAACTGTGAGCAAAAACTCCTAGATTTCACTGCCGTGCCACCATGCAGACAGGTATATTAAGGATTTTCTGCTTCATTCCTCCCAAAGCATTCGTATATTTGGACAAGAATCGATATATTATTGATTCTGATAGTGTCCCAATCATATATCACATAGACATAGACGGGCCACTTATAAGAAGATAAAATAGACTCCAAATTTGGGCTCACGAGATGAAAAATTGAAATGGAGAAACTGATTTGCTAGATTTGTTAAGGCTGGTCAAGCTGTGACGGAGCAATCTAGGTGTTGGTGGCAGAATGGCAACGTCTAAATTATTTGTGTTTATTCTGTTGTCTGGTGTTAAAGGGGGGTCTCCCCATATAAAGGAGTGGTCCCCGAAAAACAAATTCATCGCACGTAGGCAATATGGGTATCAAATGAAAGGTATTGATGAGAACTTTTTAAAACAGGTCTTCAAATGGCGACTTTTGTTTTGAGGGCTGCAGGGGAAAAGAAAATGTACGAAAATATTGTGTCCCCCCCCCCTCACGATTGGCCACCTTTGACACAAAAAATCTGAAAAAAAATCACAGAGATGAGACTTTAGGAGTACAGGGACAATAAATACCTCAAAAGTCGAAATTCGATCAACTTTGTTAATAATAGTACATATGATAAATTTTACATTTTTGCCTATAAAATCAAAACGGGACCCTTATATTTTCCAAAAACTACCATTTTAGTGTTTTGAAAGCCAGTGTATGTTTTCTGAAAATTTCACACTAATCGAACAATAAACAGCTAAGTTATAGCCGATTGAATATTTAACAATTCTTCTTCTTTGTAGCACTATAGCCCCTCTCGCGCCTTCGTTTAGAGATAGTTAGAGCATCTCATTTTCATGACCGTATTCATTTTTTTGGAAGTTAGTTTGGTCAGTAATATGGTCCCTGCTCAGCTATGATATGATCTGATTAAATCAGTACAAATCACCACTGAGTGAACACTTGTAGTCTGTCTGGAAAATCGCCTGAACTAAATCACGTTGTTCAACAACGAGATTTGAACCTGAGATCTTCAGCTTATGCATTTCATGCTCCAAGCACTAGACCACACACACTACATTGATTGATTTACTAGTTAATTTACAAGACCCTTCTGGCAGGAGCACTCTTTTGCTCCTTGAACTTGTTTCTAATCGAATCATAGACTATATAATTAGTTTAAATTTGATGTTGTTTTTTGATTTAATGTTTTTAATGGATAACGTATAAATTGGGCCATTAAATTTTCGTAATTTTAAAATGATAAATTTGTTTTATATTCTTTTAAAATTTTATAACGATTTGTATTGAATAAAGTGCTATTGACTTTGATTTTGACATATGCTCTTCAAAGTATCAAGTTTTTTACGTCAGGAAATAAGAAATTAATATATTTTTGAGCTAAGTGATTAATATTATGTACATTACCTTGACCGAGTCCGCTATAATACAATGATAATAATCTTCTTCTTCTGAGCACTACAGCCCCTCTCGGGCCTCCGCTTCCTGCAAACAGCGCCTCCAACTGTCTTAGTCCATTGACCGCGTCCTCCAATTTTAAAATCCGCGCAGCGATGAACTGTCTTCGTCGACCAAGTCAGACCAGCGTTTCCTCGGTTTCCCCACTGGCCTGCGGCCTTCAGTTCTCCCAACGATTATCTTTTTGGGTATCCGTTGTTCGTCCAAACGATTCATGTCGCTAGCTCATTGCAGTTTCCGCAGTCTTACAATCCTTGAGACCTCCGGCTCGTCAAAAATTTCATACAGATCATGGTTGAATTGAATTCGCCGTTGGTCTCCATTTAGCTTCACTCCAATTATTCGCCTCAGGACCCGTCGCTCAAAGGCGTTCAATATATTTGCGGATGCTTGGGTTAGGGTCCATGTTTCACATCCATAGCATAATAGTGGTCTTATCACAGATTTTTATACTTGGAGCTTTGTTTTCCTGTGTATGCAGCTGGCCTTCAAGATCGTCAATACTGAATGAAATATTTTATTTGCAAGTTGTATTCTTCAGTGTATTTCGTCTCTTTCATTGCCCGTTTTCGTTATTTTGGCACCCAGATACACAAATTTGCCCACATTTTCGATAAGTGTGATATTTTGTGTACTTAAGGTAATTGTCCTCGACGTAGTCATGAGCTTTGTTTTATTTTCATTGATTTGTCGCCCTACTAGTTTTGCTTCGCTGTCGAGTTTCAGGAAGAGTTATTTGGAAGTCGTTAATAACTGTGACAAAATGTTTATATTGTCCGCAAAGGCTACTACTTGGCTCGACTTAAATAGTGACGTACCTTGCGTATTGACAGGTAGCTTCCTTATGACGTACTCTAGAGCCAAATTGAATGGAAATGGTGCCAGCCCATCTCCCTGCTTTAGTCCGATGTTTATGTCAAAGGCATCGGTGAGTTGTTTATTGATGCGGACTTAGGAGGTCGTCGATGCCATTGTCGTTTTAGTGAGATGGACTAATTTGGCTGTGATGCCAAAGCAAAGCATTATTCGGCACAGTACTTTACGATCAATACTGTCGAATGCTTACTTAAAGTCAACGAAAATTTGATTAACATCTATTTTGGAATTCCAGCACTTTTCAAGTACCTGATTGCTTCCACACTTTCGGCATATGTTCTTGTTGCCAAATGTTCAGGATGACTTTGTGAATAGCTTGATGAACGCTACTGCCACCATATTTGATGAGCTCCACAGGAATCTCATCGATGCCTGGCATTTTATTATTCTTTTGGGCTTTGATGGAGGAACAAACTTCATCCAGAGTTGGTGGGGCCAATGGATACTCTCCACAGACATATATAGGCTCCGCTGTTCTGCAGCTGTGTGGAGGACCAAGGAGGTTCCCGAAATATGATGCCCATCTTTCCTTAATCTTTGTTTCATCAGCGATGATATTGCCACTGTCATCACGACAGAGCGTGGTCTTCGGCCAGCAACCACGCTTCAAGCTTTTCACTACTTTGTATGCTTGTCTTGTGTAATCGCTCGCTAAACTTACATCTTTACTTCTCAATTGGTCGTCATAATACTTTCTTTTCTTAATCCTAACCATCATATTCGCTACTTTTCTGAGATTATCATAGTGTTCTCTCTTCGTCCTGGTTTTCCTACCTACGTATCCTTTGCACGCCTGATTCTTTTTGTCTAACGCATTCTGGCACTCATCATCGAACCAATCATTCCTCTTACGCCGGGCTTGATATCCGATCGTCTGTTCTGCTACGGTCCTAATAGCCGCTTTCGCTTCCATCCAGGGCTCTTTACTCGTCTTTAATGATGCGTCTGATGAGATGGGAGCCAGCTGGTTGTCGAGGTTCTCCGGTAAATTTTTGGCCACAGACGCCGTTTGGAGCCTTTCAATGTCAATTTTTGCAGTGGGCTACAATGATAATTATATTATAACATAAAAATCACCTTTGTCAAAGATCATCTTTTTCCTACTTCTTTTTTACTTGTTGGATTATTCGTCTCCTAATTCATGGCTGCAAGCAAGTATACCTTGGCTACCTAGATCAAATTTTAATTAAAGATCTCACAAATGAAATTGATCCCACTCAAAAGATGTAAAAAGAAAAGAATGGTATATTTAAGGTCCCATTAGAGACTAAACTTAAGAATTGAAAAGTTCTTAAGTGGAAATGCCTTAAAGGAGATTGGGGCTGAATTCGGATCCCGCATAAAATTATAAAGCTAAATGTGAAATATTGCCCCATCAGTTCACAAACAGAACAATTTTAGACACTGATGGAGTTTCCTGCATTTAAGCCAAATGGGGTTTTCCGAAAAAAAAACGCTAAAAAGAACATGCTTGGATATTTTCGAGAAAACTCACATTTCTAATATGCCTTTATATATGATTTGATTTTTTAGGGTATTCTTAAAAACTTCTTACAACGGACAGTGCATCACAGCAAGTTTTCTCTGGAACTAAACAAGATACAGTCATCAAATCTAGTGAATAGCTCAGACGTTTTTGGTTAATGAAAGTTTGATAGTCGGAATAAAACTTCAAGGGATTTTAAAGGGGTCTCCCTATAAAAGGATGTGACCCCATTCAACTTTTTCCACCAAAGATAAACAATTAAAGTATCAAATGAATGGTATTGATGAGATATCAAAATATATGTTGTTGAAATTGCAATATAGATAACGAGGTTGACAGGGGAAGCGGAAGAACATGAAAAAATTATGTCGCCCCCCTCGCGATGGGATTCCTTTGTACTGAAAGAAAACTTAAAAAAAAGCATCGAGGTATTTCTGATATGAGTACATTGATGACAAATAGGTCAGAAGTCAAAATTTGCTAAGTTCTGTTAGTAATAGTATGTTTTATCCCTTCTAAATTTTCTTAAATATAATCAAAACGGTGCTCTTGAATTCAGTGCAATTCAATATCCAGGTTTTCCTTGCTTTAATTCATTATTGGTGTCTATATATTGTAGGTTGAGTAAATATCTCTTGTGGTATGAGCGTAGTTCTGTCTACTCAACTTGTTCTAAATTAGACTTGTCACCAAAGGTATCCATCAGGCCCAACTTATGTAATACGTAACATAGACATACTATGTTATGTCTTCATTAGGCATGGCTGGCTTACAAAATTTTTTACATCTGAACATGGAAAATATTTAAAACTTATCTACTTAATTCAAGATATGAAGGTCATTAAACAGCTTCCGGTCTTTTAAAGAAAAACACACAATTCAAGCCAAACAAAAATTTATTTCTCGACATAGTCTCTACGCAAGTCAATACATTTGGTCAAACGCTTTTCCCAACCCTTCAGGCCATAAATAAAATTCTTTTAGTAAACCTGAAAAATACAGCTTTACTGCCTCTCTAATCTCAGCATTTGACCCACCCAGAAATTTTTTCAAGTTGGGGAGCAAAAGAACCTTACTCGGAGCTTAGTCTGGTGAGTAAGGTGGGTGTTGAAGCAATTTGAACTTCAATTCGACCAATTTTGCCGTTGTGACCATGTGCCTTGTCTTGATGCAACAACGCCTTCTTCCTCGCTAAGTGTGGTTGCTTCTGCTTGAATTTTATCTTCAATTGGTCCAGCAACGCAGCGTGATAGGGTCCGTTAATAGTTTTAGCTTTTGAAGGTAATAAACCATAATTACTCCACGGCTGTCCCAAAAAACTGTCGCAATCACTTTTCCGGCAGAAAGAACGATGTTCGCCTTCTTTGGAGCCGGTTGTTCTACCACAATCAACTACATTGACTGTTGCTTAGTCTTCGGAGTCTGTTGGTGGATCCAGGTTTCGTCGACAGTAATTAATCGACGCAAAAACTCGGTCAGGTTCTTTTGGAACAGCGGGAGAGTCTCGCTTTTGGTCGATCGTCTACCAATGCACCACCTATCGCGCGGATAATTTTCTCTTTCATAAATCTTCATGTAAAATCGTATGCACCCATTAATGGTTATCGGCGATCTTCTATCACGATCGTGTGCACTAAACTGACGATATCTTCCATTGAAACAGTTTTTGGACGTACAGAACGTTAATCGTCAAAAATACTCGGCCACCCAATGCTTCATGGCTGTTAATGTGGGCGATAATTCACCATACGTGGAGTTTAACTCTTTTGTTACTTCCTGATTTTTTTCCCCTTTCATATAGAGGTACTTTATCACCGCACGATACTCGATTTTATCCATTGTTCATAACAAACGTCACCTGTCAACTTTGGAAAGGTACCATGTGTTTTGTACTGATCGGAATGACTTGAAATTTATGTGGCTTAAATATGTAGAAGTAATCTATTGGTTGGGAAAAGATTTTGAATCGACCATAGCTTTTTGCCGGTAAGGCCGTTATATTATATTATATCTGTAGTTGTGGGGCTTCCAGATTTGCAAGTTATCTGAACTACTCACCAAACACTTTTCTTGCTATCCTTAGAACATCGCCTGGAACCGTTTGATATATAACTTTGTACTAACTCTCATTTTACTACGCCGTGGGGTACCTTCAAGTTGGAAGATCCCTCTTCTAGTGAGAATAAAGAAAGGAAAAAAGGTTGTTGGAAAAATGGATGACCTTTTCTGTTTCCTTGCAGAGATCCCAACGCACACTGTGATATCTTTTGCATGGAAAATATATATAGCAGGCATTGTCTTTCTCTTCTGTACAAATCCTGCTGTCGAAGTACCGCTACTTACCTATCTTGTGTAAGTAAGACTGGAAACACCCATGATTTCTTGAGAGCTGGGTCAGGTAGAAGTTAGTTTCACCGTTCGCTCGATCAAGCTACCTAAGGAATGGGGGTGTGCTGTCTATCTGTCCTACATACTACTTACTAAGGACTTCTGTCAATCAGTGAGTAAGCATTTTTTCTCCCTGCAGGCAAATGTCTCCTTCGTGTCTTCGTTTTGACGCAGCGTTATCTAGCAGTGAGGGTGAAAAGAACTACGCCTACGATGACTCGCACTAAATCAGAGATTTCCAGATATGAGGACGCAATTCTCAGAGCTTCTCTTCCCTGTACCTGTACCAAGCGTTTTCTGTACAGATTCTTGCTGAAAACGTCGCTCATATTTTCGTCTGTAAGTCACAGCAGTTTTTCTCCAGAACTATAGAAGCTACACCCATCCAACTTTGTGGAAAGGTCAGAAGTGGTGACTTCTTGAAATTTCAAGTGTTGAAAATTTTTTAATAAAGGGAGGTGACCCTTCAAAAATTGTTTTCACCATTGGTAGTCGAGGGAGGTATTGTTGAAAATGTCTCAATGAGATCTTTTTAAAACAAGTCTTAAAATTGCCCTATCGGTACCGTGTAGAGCAGGAGAAGGGGAAATGTACGAAATTGAACATACTCAAGTAAACCACTATTCCTTAAATTTTTATGAAAATTCGAAGAAAATAAGAGTGCCTTGGTCGATTTGAAATATATATTAACTATCAACATGTGTTATTGTTTTTGTAATTCCATGCGATTGAAATGGCGATAACTCACTTGATTATGATTTGATTTCCATGAAACTTCGTAGGCATTAGGGGGTTCTATTAACCAACATTAAAGTAAAACTTTCAGAAGTTTAAGGGTACCGTTTCGATTTTTGGGAGAAAGTGCAAAATTTACAAACTATTATTAAAAGAGTTGAGTGAATTTTGATTTCTGAGGTATTTGTTGCCCTTGGGCTCATAAAGACCAACTTTCTTGATTTTTTTCAGAGTTTTACCTCAAAGTTGTCGAATCGTGGGGGAGGGACACAAATATTGTTCGTGCATTTTACCTCCCCCTGGACTCCTCATGCAAAAAGTGACTTATTTTTCAGTTCTGAAAGTGCTAAAGCCTTTCATTTGATACCGTAATCGACTACATTAAATGAAAAAATATGTTAAGGGTCACTTTGTTATAAGGGGGGCTCCCATAAAAATATATTTGATAAGACTTAAACTTTTGAGAGACCACCCATTCTGACCTTTTCACAAAGTTTGAGCTGAGTAGCTTCTATAGTTTCGGAAGAAATTTCTTGTGACGCACGGATAAGCGGACAGATGGACGGACGGATGAACAAACGGACAGGCGGGCAGATAGGAAGAGAAACTTGTAGGTTTCTGCAAAATTTCTTTCAGAAAGCACTAAAAATCATGGAGCTAGATCCAATAACAAATAAATTAGAGGCGTTTAACTTTGCTGCTAGTAGTAGAGTTTCACATTTTAGTCAGTAAAACTGTATTCGTATCATTTAATTGGATGAAATCAGCCTATGAATTAGTTCTTCAAAATAGTATTTTATTCTTTGAGTTTTAATAAAATTTGCCGACGTTATAGCCATTTGAACTTCCTCCGATTGCAACAATTCTATACGATTTTTCTACCATATGGGCTTTTCATCTAACCAGACATTACAGTTTTGATTGAATCATCTCCAAATTTTTAAATAATATGAATAACAAAATTACGTTTAAGATTCAGGTCAGTCAATCATTGTAGTATTATTGGAATAAAATGTTGGCAGATTAAGATGGAGTTCTTTCAAAGAAGGAATATTTTTGTTGTACATGTCAGTAAAGTTTTTCTTGAATTAAATCATTCTATTTATCCAGATATTGTATATTAAGTACAAAACCCTTCTGACATAAGCGTAGTTTTGTCTACCCAACTTGTTATGTAGCTGTAAATGCTTTTTGCGCCACAATATGGATTTACCCTTTTTGATGGTGCTGTAAGTTCATACGCGATTCCAGTAAAGCCACCAGCACTGGTTTCAGGAACATCAGCATCTCCTTCATAGTCTGGGAGAGTACTACGAGGTCGTTTGTTCGGTTTTTATGTCTTAGGAAGCTTTTGGACTGTGCAGGTAATGTTGATAATTCTGCTTTTGATAGTTTTGTTGAAAATGGTGATGGTGCATACGCTGCTGTTGATGTAAGTGAAGCCAGCGTTGCTGATTCCGCACTGATGCATTCCGTTGAAATAGGTACTTCAAGATTCTCAAAGATTTCAGCGTTATTGGATGTCCCAGCTACTTCATCACCAAGAGACACATCTAACACCTCAATACATTCATCAATTTTGTGTGCTAAACCAGGCAATTCCAGGTGCTCATCATCAAAATCACATCCTAATTCATCGTCTTCATCATCGGTGGTGTCATCATTGACAGATATGGATTCTAAAAGCTCAAAAACTTTATCAGTCGACATATTGGATGAGTTTATTTTTTTCCAGAGCAATAACCTTTTCCTAGATTCATATTTGATGACATGTCTGTGTACAGAATGGAATTAACAAAAAATGAAAATTTCGCCTCTAAACGGCTCGACCACCTTTAGGTCGGTAGTGGTTATAAGTAGTTAGCAACAAAAATAAAGGTAAAGCAAGTTTTGTTTATAAGCTATTTCGTTAAAAACACCTTTATTTATTCACCTGTTAATTTTCTGATAAACAAGGCACCTATATTTATTTCCCAACACTGAAAACTATCTTCTTGTGTTTTACACACTTCAGTAAGCATCTCACATCAAACTGATTAGAACATTTGACAGCAAAACGCGGCTATCTTTTCATCTGCATCAGTTGATGGGAAAGTTTAATGCAAAACTCAGGACAGCGTGTTTACTACCGGCACAATTGACTAAAGCCGCCTTAAGGCGGGCATGCCTATTAGAGGGTTAAGCTACATTTGATTTTTGTTTAGGTTAAAAATTAGGGATATGTTTCAATATTTAGGATAGGCTGCAAGATAAGGTTTAACGATTATGTGTTAGCATTGTTAGTATAAGATCAAGTTTTTTGATTGAATTCGATAAGAATTAGGTTATGGCGTATTAGGTGTAGGATGAAAATTCACTGTTTTGTTAGTATTATAATTAATTTTTGAATAGGTTGACTGGTTTTCTCTACTTTTTCTTATTGAATCATAAACCATGCAATAATTTTAATTAAATTGAATTTGATATTTTTTTTTTTGATTAAATGTTTTTAAGTTAATAATGGATAAACTTTAAGTGCCGTTTGGGCCACGAAGTTGAAGTATTTTTAATTGTTTGGAATTTGCTTTATCCTCCTGAGTTCCAGAGTTACTTTTTTTGGAACTTCGATTTAAAACTCTTATAATGCCACCTTGATGGTCTTATTATTGGAAAAAATAGTAAAAAAATATTAGACTAATTATACTGTGGGATTAGTGCGATTCAGCAATTTAACTCCCTCACATCTGTCAGTACTTTAGTACCCATCTACCTTTCTGAGCCAGTTTCATTCATTATATAATTTTAAGAGATAAATTTGTACGGAGTTATTTGGCGGATAGTTAAGAACCGTAATTTATCTCCGTTCCACACAGTTTGGAGGAATGCCAGGGTACTATTAGTATGGTTGTCAATTGTGTCAAAGAGTTTCAGTGCCTTGTTACGTACATGTTTCCCAACTGTCTCAAGTCTTAGGTTGTTGAATATGTTAGTGTTTTCAATGTACCATGAAATCCTTAAGATCATTCTAATAATTCTTGTTTAGAAAGACTAGAGTGCTATTTTCTTAGCCTTTGTCGTCTGGTAGAATGCAGAACAACCGTATAGTACTGTCAGTAGTATAATTTGTTTGTATATGAGCAATCGATATTCCGGGCTAAATCTTTTGGATTTAATGAGTTGGTATAGAGAGCAGAGAAGTTCAATACAGTGTCCCCGTTTATTTTTTATGTGTTATTTCCATGTGAAGCTTCTGTAAAATGTAAATCCAAGGTATTTGGCCGTTGGTGTGCAGTCTATTGTTTCATATTCAACGGTAAGTCTCTGCCGAGTGTAGTCTATTTCTTGTGATGAATAGGGCCTGTATTTTGTCAGAATTAATCTTAATTTTCTATTTGCGAAAATATTTCAAAAAAATATTTATTGATCATTGCAAGTTTCAAGTGATGACTCTTACTTATCATGGTGTAATAAATATACAAATATCATCAGCATAGTGTGATAATTTTGTTTTTGGAGGCAAAGGGTGAAAGTCTGCAGTGAACATATTGTATAGGACCTGTGAGATGGGTGTGTTCGAGAAGCTTCAGCATCAGTTGGTCTCATTTTGAAAGAACAATGGCATTTAATTTATATATTATTCTTCATTATGTTAGAGAATATGGGTAGATTTTTCCGTTTTTAGTGCCTTGGATGCACTAATACTTCTCAAAGGTGCATCTCAAGGAGTGAGTGTATTGTAGTTAAAAGATTTCAATTTTGTCTTCATTATGCATTTTTATTAAAGATATCAAAATAAACAAAAACGAAACTTTCTTTAAACATCATGGAAATTTCAACTTATTTGTAAAACCAAAGGAATTCAAAATAAGGGATAGATATTCCTAGAGATAACATTTTTATCAGTTTCTATGAAAGTTTGTAAAATAATTGCGTTTGGTGGTAAAACATAAATAAATCCCACATTATTTCCATAACACTGTGATTTTTTATCGCAGCCACTTTTTCTGCTGTGACATTGTTGCGTCCAATATTTTGGTAGATGTCCAGCGCTATTAGTGCGACTTTCTTTAGAAGGAACAGGCTTTATTAGAATCTTACGCTCTCTGTGTTTTTGATCGAGTTCATCATAGTCTATTTGATCCTCATTCCCACATTCTTCATCATTTTGATGGGTGTGCCCTAATCCAGCTTAGATTCTGGCATCTGCAAAATATTTTTCTTCGTTGTGACCTTTTCAGCTTCTATAGCTCTGTATTGTAGCCAATAATTCATTACACACAAATACAAAAGGTGAGAGATAACGCGAATCGTCCACTTTTTGTACGATTGCAGGAGGGACAAGCCGAAAGCATCCAATCAGTGAGATGGATGCCATCATTGTTTTCAATAACATCTGGCCGCCTCACTCTAACGTATCTCTTGTCCTTCTTAGACCACCGTTCACATTCCTCATGGCTTTGAGAAAAATAGCCATGTAGTCACAGCTAACACAGTTTACGATCTTCTCTTATTTTTACTTCGGAACTACCTCTTGCTTGCCTTTTAAACATTTTTTCTCCGCTTAATACGCAGTTTTTTGGAATTTTATTCTTCAGAATAGTTCCGGTGCTGTGGAAGCTAAGCTTAATTAGTTCGTCGCAAAGTTTGAGAGTCAGTTAAAAAATAATAAATCCCCAGGAATCAAAGCTCTAGTCAAGTGAATAATAGGAACCTCTCCCTAATTAAATCCTTGGTTGATGTAATGAGCAAATGTTGTGTCTCCTTGAAAAACTACCATGTCGCAAACGATACCTTTTGTTGAGGCTAAGACGAAAACTTTTAATCCGACTGGATTTAGTTTCCAGTAAAAGACATGATCATCTCATCAAACTCATTTCACTTGGCCGATTTTGTTCGTGACATTCAGCTAGAATACATTCGAGTAGAGGCAGGATTTTTCAATTTTTTTGGAGCTTTTATGGATACTGTAATGCGGGGATTACTATTTTGATTCCAATATAGACTTTGAGCTCCTTTAATGTAAGCTCCATATATTTAACAGTTTTTAAAACATAGGGTTTATTGGTACAGTCAACCATATTAGTAAGAATGTTGTCATCTATGTATTGGTCATAGAATTGGGGCAATTTTCATTCCTGAGTATGTTTTTCGATGTATGATGGTTATATTAAATCATTTATTTCTGATTTGAAGTTAGTATGGATCGAACTATCTTGAACGTTAGCATTGTTTTACCTATTTCTGATATCAATCCGTCGGGGCGAATAATGATTTCGAACTTTCACATCAGCCATGGTGACGAACACGTACCCTAACTATTTTCCAAAATCTAAAATAAGGAGGATTGGCATGCGGATATTAAATAAACAAAATAATTGGCTTATGCATTTGATTTAGGTCATTTTATTTATATATCTTAGGGTTTCATCAATCACTTAGCCAAATCTCGTGCAAACCGGATTTTTACTCTAGACAGAGCAAAAGTAATCAATTTTCAGCAAAAGTTGCAGGTACAAATATTATGTTTTATATTTTCGACTGTTTTATTTTTCATCCGATTTCGATTAGATCTTATGGAGGTTGGTGTGTTGGAACTGAAACTTGGTCCTCCTATAAATATTCTTTATTCTCTAGAATGATGAAAATAATAACAAGTTATTTGGCAGTCACGGAGCTAGATTCGATTGCGTTGATCGGTTCGACTTGATGTGACGATTTGAGACTGAGGGAGATTGCTGTGTGGTGTTCGCTTATATTCCTTGAAATCGCTGATACGGCATCGCCAACGATAGCTCCATGGTTGCTTATCGCGTTGGTTACAACATCTGCTGACGAGCATCCGTTCCATCGTCGCATATCATCATCACAAAGCTATCCAGGCGCAACATAGTTGCACCCATTCACCGCGTGGACATGGGATCGCGGAATTTCCCAGTCAGCGATATTTCAATCAAGCTCAACATAGTCGCGCGTGTTGACAGCACTGCAATGGACTTCGTGATTGATGTTGCCTAACCTAGGGCGCACACGTATGCACGCTGAGTGCGTTAGTGGTCCGCCACAATTTTACTAAAATTATTGATAATTCCAAAATTCATCAAAATCCGTTGGTAACATGGCCACTGGAGGGCCAAAAAAATCTGAAAAATCGATTATTGAAGCGCGGCCATATTGAAAGTTTGTCATGGATAATCACCTCATCTTCAGATATGATTATTTCCTACATTGAAATTCAGTTCCATACAAATTGAATCAAAATTGTGACTCCTACAATCCTTTGACATGATAAGATTTAACAAGCCGCAATTATATTTCAGATGGTAAGACTTTGGATTTTTTCTTGCAAAATTCATCACACAGTTCAATAAACCGCTGTACCAAATTTCGTCCGAATCTTAGCTTTGCTTTGTTCAGAACAGAAATCACGATTTTTCATCTAAAAGGCCACTATATTGTATCTCAGAACTTAACTGAGATATTTACTCAATACACCTTTCCTAAAACTTTCGTGAATATTAGATTGAAAACAGTCGCAAATTTGGTTACATCCAATGTATATATAAAGGGTAATACATAACAAGTGTACACATTTTTTGTCGAAAAAAAAACATAGTTTTTGTGAAGATTCAGCTGTAACGTTTATTTATTATGAAAATCTGGTCCCTTACAATTAAATGTAAAACATTATTTTGGGCATATGTGCACCTCGTGTCGCTCGAACGATGATTGTAATTTTCGATGCCATTTTCGCACATTTCCGGCGTTATTAGGCGTATGTTGTTTTTTAATGCTTCAGCAGTCTAAGAAGCATCAGCGTAAACACGATCTTTCAGGAATCCCCAAAGGAAGAAGTCACAAGGAGTCAAATCACACGATCTCGCCGGCCAATTTATGGGTGGACCAAAAAATTCACGTAGAGCGCGAAATGTTTGCACTGGCGATTCATTATTTTTGTAAAAAGTTTTAACAATAACAAAACGTTTGGCTGATGTGTATGACGCCATGGTTAGAATTGTAAAAGACGAAACTGTCATAATCTGTCAATATATGGACCAAAAAATTGGTGATAAATAAGAGTTAAGGCCCATTCACATGTGTACGCTTGTTATGACTCACCCTTCATATATATATATATATATATATATATATATATATATATATATATATATATTATATATATATATATAATATATATATATATATATATATATATATATATATATATATATATATATATATATATATATATTATATTTATTTATTTATTTATTTATATATATACATATATATGTAAATATATATACATGTATATTAGGGTGTCCCAAAAAATTAAAGCTATTTTTTTTAACGCGTAGCCTCTTAATTTGTTTGAATTATCTGGAAACAATTGTAAACCAAATTTGGTTTAGGTACGATCACGATATCCCGTGCCGACTTGCATCGGAACTTGTCAATACTTGCTAACTACGGCCGACGCGCTCGAACGATCGATGTGCTTGTTATAATTTGTCTTTCTTTTACAGTAAACAGTTACGCCATAGCATGTCTATGTGCAACCAATGTGTTGGCATCGACAAAGGGCGATGCCGACGTAGGAACATGTAAATTAGTAGCTTAAGCAAAAAAATGGCGATGCCAACACAGGAGCATGTAAATTGGTATCTTAAGCAATAAATGTAAGACTAAGTATTTTATTGTTCACGACCTTTTTCTAGAATACATTACATGCCATAAATTTAGCACCTATTTGTTAGAAAATAAGTTATTGTAAAAGGACACGAGTAGAATTTAGAGCAATATGGTATCAAAAATATTATGCAAATTAAAATTGTTTGTCAGCAAGTAAGGAATTAGAATAAAAGGACATGTGATCGTAGATTTTTGGCCAGTTGCTTTCACACATTGTTTTTGTTCGGTCAACATGTCAGTGAAATTGCGGAGTTCCAAAAAAGATATATTTTTAATAGGTGACGAAAAGCATCAAATAATGGGATCAAAACTTCCTTCTAATAGACAAGTTTTAGCAGTGTTATTTTACAACATTCGTCAAGTGAATTTAACTTTAAATGAAAGTGCAAATCTCAGTCTTCGCGAGTGTATTATATATTGGGAAAAGGCGCGTATACCTACGAAATCTTTTCCTAATTGTGTAAAGAAACTTATGAATTTATATTAAGTTTGGAAGGATTTGCAAAAAAATGCATTTTGGCTGTAAAAGCACCTTATCAGGATTTGTGCTTTTTGAAAGCAATGAAGGCTTACAAAAAAATCGATACAAACGTCTTGAAAGCAGCTTTACAGAAATTAAGCCAACATCTATGCTATTTAACCGATGAAATAGCTGCCTTTTCATTATTTGACGACAATGTGGACCAAGAAATTAAAATAAGAATGGCTGAAAATTTAACCAAAGGAAATCCATCAACCCATGATAAACGCTACATCCCATCCAAAGAAGAACTCTGTGGTTCATTGTATGGTAAGTTTCATTAGTAAATATAGTATTGTTTCTTTTATATTCCATTTTTTTTAAATAACGAATTCTTTTCATTTTTTATTTGAGACAAAAACATCTACGACTATTTATCAGTCAAAAGTAAAGCGTTGTTCACCCGGTTTCGATTTGATGAAAGTTTTCTGAACGAATAACCGTCTTTATGGCCAAAAAATGCTTCGTTTCAAGATGCCAAGAAGAAGGTTTCAGTGCTAAGGGCAGTAAACGATACAGCTGAAAGAGCGGTCAAGATGATGCAAGAATTTAATGGTTCGATTACAGTTGAAGGTGAACAAACGCAATTTTTATTACGCTGCGTACAAGAACACCGGAAAATTTATTCAGACTGTGAAAAACAATCCTTAAAAAGGAAATTTGTAAAATAATGTTTTTTTATGATTAATATTAAATAGTAATATGTTTTGGGTATATAAGTGTTTTATTTACTAAACAAACTCGAACTTCCAGAAATCTTCTATACTAACCCGGAACAAAAATTTATATTTTATGTTTGATATCAAGTCGGCATGGGTTGTCATGATCCAATCGCAATAATATTTATTATTTAAGCGAATAAGGCCATTTAAAAAAAATAGAGGGTATGCGATCTGATTTTCGAGAAAAAAAATCTTCCCTTATATCTTGGGAACCCCTAATGTATATATATGAATAAATATATATATATATATATATATATATATATATATATATATATATATATATATATCTGAATATATCTAAATATATCAAAATACCTTTCGTGCACTTCGTGATATTTTTAGTTAGCATAATTGACCAAATGTGCCCACGATCGGGAGAATTGTGCGCAAATTCCAGCTAACCAAGTCTGTAGAAAATGTGAAATCACCTATGCATGCTCACCCAGTTCGTTCCGAAGAAAACATTGATGTTGTTCGCGATAGTGTGGCAGAAGAGCGGTCAAGCTTAACTCGTCGTCGTGCCCCACAATTGAACAACTCACGAACATCAATGATGCAAATTTTGAATAAAGATTTGAATTTACACGCTTACAAGGTTCTATTGACTCAAGAGCTGAAGCCTACTGACCACTTTACGAGAAAAGGGAATGGTAACTTTACAAAGGAAATTATCTTCATCCACGAGACACACTTTCACCTCAGTGGACTCGTTAACAAGCAAAATTGCCGCATTTGGTCAAATGGAAATCCACAAGTGGTTGTCGAAAAGCCGATGCATCCACAAAGAATCACTGGTTGATGTGGTTTACGGGCTGGTGGCGTCATCGGGTCGTACTTCTTCGAAAATGAGGACGGCCTAGCAGTTACCGTGAATGGTGTTCACTGTTGGGAAATGATAACAGATTTCTTGTGGCCAGAAATTGATGTTATCGACCTGGACAATATGTGGTTCCAACAAGATGGTTCCACTTGCCACATAGCCAACGATACAGTGGCTCTTTTGCCCGAGAAATTCAATGGCCGTGTTATCTCACATGGTGGCGATGTTAATTGGCCTACGCCAATAGCCCAGCGTCGATTCAAGATCTCAAAGATAAAATTCGTGAGGCTATCGAGGACATAGGGCAGCCACTTTGCGATTTGGTTATGGAAAATTTCATGAAGACGATATGGTTCTGTAAGCGTGTCGTAGTAGTTATTTGCCTGATGTTTATTTATGCTATTAACGGCATATCTTCTTCTTTATAATAAAATAAATATCCGATCATTTATATTAAAAAATTGCATTATTTTTTTAATATCAAAATAATACCTCTTATTGGAAAACCCTATGTCAACCATAAACACGTATTATTGTTGTTGCAATTCCATATAATTTAAATGGCTATAACTCACATGATTATAATTCGATCTCAATTAAATTTTGTAAACGTATATATCTTTTGTCAGTTTATATAATTACAAAATTTCAAGAAGTTTAAAGTTACCGTTTTGATTTTATGGACAAAAATGTAAAATCTACAAATCATACTATTATTAACAAAGTTGAGTGAATTTTGATTTCTAAGGTATTTGTTGCCCTTATACTCATAAAGGCCCACGTTCGTGATAATTTTCAGATTTTTCGGCTGAAAGGTGTCTGATCGCGAGGGGAGAACACAAATATTGGGTACATTTTACCTTCCCTTGGACCCCCTGATTCATAAAATGATTTTCTTATTAAAGATTCTAAAAGTACCCCATTCGACTACCTTTGATAAAAAAAATTTTAAGGGCCAATTCGTTATTACGGGGGACCCCCTTAAAAAATTTTTAAATTTTTGTTAAGGCCTTAACTTTTGAGAGACCATCACTTCTGACCTTTTCACAAAGTTTGAGCATTCTAGCTTCTATAGTTTCTGAGGAAGTTAGCTGTGACGCACGGACAGACGGACAGACGGACGGACGGACGGACTGACGGACGGACAGACAGGTCGCGAAACTAGTAGGTCTCTGTAAAAAAAATTTTTACAAAGACCTAAAAAAGTGTACGCCAATAAGTCAAAAACAATTCAAGAGCACATTAACGACATTGGACCTCATTTATGTCAAGGAGTCATCAAAAATATAGACCCTCGGATAGAAGTATACCACCGTAGCTATGTCGAGTATCTGGGCGAGATTTTATTTCACACAGAATTTTCATAGATCTTTCTATTATAATAATAAATATTAACATCTTTCTTTGAATATTTTTGTTTAATTCACAATTAACGTCGTGAGTTTTGGTTGGACCACCTTAACATATATATATATATATATATATATATATATATATATATATATATATATATATATATATATATATATATATATATATATATATATTTATATATATATATATATATATATATATATATATATATATTTATATATATATATATATATATATATATATATATATAGATATATATATATATATATATATATATATATATATATATATATATAAATTATATATATATATATATATATATATATATATATGTATGTATATATATATACTATTAGGACCAAAAAATAAGGTGACATTTAAACTGCGCGCGTCGAAGGATTTAGAGAATTATTTTTTTTAGGTTGGTAGTATTGTCAGTAAGATCTGTGTCAAATTTAGATGTCAAAATATTCATCAGTGTTTTAAATACGCGTCGTTCCCGGGATGGTCTTCAGTTCCGTCTTCGCTGCGGCTTGAATTTCCTCTATTGTATCAAAACGGTGTCCCTGGAGCGGTCTTTTGAGCTTGCTGAACAGCCAAAAGTCGCACGGCGCCAGATCAGATGAAT
This sequence comes from Odontomyia ornata, assembly GCA_963969285.1. Lineage (NCBI taxonomy): Eukaryota > Metazoa > Arthropoda > Insecta > Diptera > Stratiomyidae > Odontomyia > Odontomyia ornata. The sequence goes on from OZ017740.1 coordinate 132,266,062, forward strand.
ACGATGGTCGCCGAACAATATGGGTTGAGCTTTTGGCGAAACGATCACAAATTTCGAGTGCAGTATGGGATAGTGCATTATCGTGGTGCAAAAACCAAGAATTGTATTTCCACAATTCCGACCTTTTTAGGCGGATAGCGTTAAGCAAACGACGCATATCGTTCAAATAATATTCTTTGTTGACTGTTTGGCCTGGCGAAAGAAATTCATAAGGCACAACACCACGAAAATCGAAGAAGAGAAGAGGTTAATGGTCACCCAGGACGTTCTTCGTCTTCGACACGTTCACAGCCGGCTTGGAACTCACTATACCACTTGTAAACATTTCTTTTTAGAAAAAGCCTCATCACCAAAGGCTTTTTGCACCATCCTCATCGTATCCGCAGCAGAAATTTGATTCTGCAAACAAAATCTAATGCAAATTCAACAAATTTCGACATCGCAAAAAACGAAACACTCACTTTTAGCAACTCACAAAACGACGCGTATCTCTAATCGTCATGAATATTTTGACATGTAAATTTGATACAGATGTCACCTAAAAAAAAAAATAATTCTACAAATCATTCGACGCGCGCAGTTTAAATTCAACGTTACCTTATTTTTTGGAGATAGTAGTATATACATATCTATATATCAAATACTCTCCGCAATGGGTTAAATTTCTCTCGAGGAATTTTTAAAAAAATTTACAAAGCCAGGTATTTATGTTTTGTGGAACAAATAACTGTGAGTTTGTAATAAACTCCACTATGTGAACAATTGTATGATTGGACAATTCACTTTTTGCTCAATAGCCTTTATACTCGATCGCCATTTTAAGTTTAATGATAAATTTATAAGACTATTTCATTCTGAAAGATTAAAAAGAATCAAATAATATTTAACGGAACGAAAATCATTTCAATTAATGATGTTTTCACGAAAATTATAGAAAGGGTTTGTATCATGATTATTTTTATGGATATCATCAATGATCGGTATACTACGTAATGTGAAAATAAGTTGGTAGCCACTTTAGATAGAATTCAAGTAAATTTGAATAGTTTTTCTTCCATTTAATCTACGCTGAACATGATTCAAATTGCTTTTCAGGTTTGTTTATGAATGTCTAAAGATTTTGTTCAAAATTTGTATACAAACTCATTTGGTAAGAGCGCACTCCCATCTACTCAAGTTGTCCAAACGTAAACATAAATACTATGTCTTCTGCGTATTGGATAATTTTACTAGTAGGTAGTTGAGCAGGACCAAAAATATAGGATTGTTGACCGAGGTACTATTCCAACTGAAAAAAATATTATTTTTGCTTAGATAGACTTTTGGGGCACAATATATTCCAGGTTTTTGTAAAATTCAAATTCCTAACCAACCTGCCAGTTAGAATTTATTCCTACCAACAAATCAAAAAAAAAGGAGGAAAAGAATTTTATTATAAACAATAATAAATGCGCAATTTTAATTAAAGTATACCCACATTCAGCCTTCTAGGAAAATGAAAATTAAACCTCACCCCGCCAAGATCCCTTTGGAAATACACCACAACTTCAACGAACAGTTAGAACAGTATGTTTTCTCATTTCGCCACATGTCCGTGAAAATAGCTAGCAGCGATTTCATATCTTAACGATACGGATCATTCCGCTGAGTGAATTCCACTCCAATAAAACCAAAGTCGTCCCTCCTTCGCCTTTATCTTATCGGTTTAAGGCGAGTAAGTTTAGGGTTGCATAACTTACTTTGAGAATTTCAACATTGATCGAAAAGCTTCGGGGGGATTCCAAACTTTTTGTTGATAGAACCACAAAGAATTTAATATTGTTTATTGATTTTATGATTTCCAAGTTTATTTTCGTGAATAATTCGGTTTTTCCTTGAAAAGTTCATTTATATTTCAGCTCTTTCAACTCTTCAACACTGACCGCATGAAAGGCAAAGTTTCAATACTATTTCCGTTTGCTAAAATTAAAAGCACTTCTTTATTTCAGCGGAAACAACCCTGCGCACGATAATATCTTGGTGGGGTGACAACGACTGCTGCCACATTCTCGCATACGAGACGAAAATGCCAACTTGTTGTATCTGAACGAACATCAAAATCCACCCTATATGTATGCTTTTTGTGTAAGGGTGCCATTTCTGATGTTTAGAAAGCATTGTCGATAATTGCAAATCGTTTTGGATTGTACGCCCTAAATTAGAAGTCATTTTGGAATGGATACGTTTCATGACTCCTAGCTTAGCGCTGCTCTCGTTATATGCCGCCCTCGCTGTTTTGATATTATTCTATTCGTTATGTGAAATACGCGGGGGATTCGATGACGAATATATCAGGAAATGCTGAACAGGAATTTAATTGTTGCAAGGAGTGATTGGTGCAGTTAATGAGGGTTGGTTATAGCGTTTCTCAAACGGAGAATTGAATGGAATCTTAACATTTGCACTCAGTGTGTACGAGTAGCTATGGAAACGATGTCAACAATGTCCAAGAGCAACTTTCGTAAGTCAGTTGATCTTTAATTAATTTTTATGAATCGCGGAAGATGAAATTAACAATAACTAAATACATACTGAAACTTAAAAATAAAAGGTTTCAGGGAAAGTGTGAATATTCATTAAGTTCGAAACTAAAAGTTTAGTTAATAATACTTCTTAAGGAGCATGCATTTAAAAAATTAAAAACATCACATTGGATAGAGTTTGAAGTACATAATTAGCAGGCTTTCACTGTACTGAGTATTCATAGGTCTTGCACTTTGGTATGAGAATATTACATTAATTACAATTAAAAAGCATTATTATAATGCTTATAGAAACTCAAACTGCATAAGTCTTGACTGCAGTCAAATTTTAATTAACATTAACCATACAAAAGTACAAATTCAGTCGTCTAGTCGTTTTAAAAACGCACATGTGGGGGGTGTGGAGCTGGTGTGATTTAGTACTTTAGCTCCCTCATGTGTGTAAGCACTTCAGTATCCATCTACCTTCTCAAGTCAGTTTTAGTTATTATGTTTTTAAAAAAAGAACATCTTACAATGTCATTTGGTGGATAACTGGGTGTTCATCCCTGTTTTAAAAGGTTCGAAGGAATGCCATGGTAGTAGAGGACGTTTTTCAGAGGTATAGAACTTTAAATTGGCAACTATTTTAACCCTAGAAAGAAAACCTGCGCCTCGCGCTCGGTAAGTACCACAATTTCGTTGTTATGTATACGCGATGCGCTCGAGAGGCGTATGTTTATCTTCTATGTAAGTTTTATGTATTTGTTTTGTCATTTTATTTTTGTTACTTTTAAATCATTTCTTCTCATGTGTGATAAATATAAATAGGTTATTAATATTGATTAATTTTATCGATTTTTAGGAAGGTTTTAATATCATGAAAAATAAAAGGGGATTGACCGAAAAATCGTTTCTTTACTGCAACAAGAAGATGAAATTGCTGATGATGGCAGTGAGATAGAGGACCATGTAAGTGGAGACGACTTTCAAAGTGATACCGAAGACGAGTATGTTGATGAAGTAAGCGATGATGACTTGAACAATACCTCAACTCCTCCCAGACATGACAACCGCGTAGTTCTTCCACCTCATAGAGTTATCAGAGGTAAGAATAAACACGTCTGGGCTACTTCTAAGGGTCAAGGTAGTGGCAGAACTGCTATTAATATAAATCGCTCCAGTAGAGGTCCTAGTCAGATGTGCCGCTATATTTTTGAACCACTTATGTGCTTTGAATCATTTATCACGAACGAAATAGTTCAAGAGCTCGTTCAGTGGACAAATGTGGAAATATCCAAAAAACGTAATGACAGTATGACTAGTTCTACATTTAGAGAGACGAAGTCCGCTGAAATCAAAGCCTTCATTGGAATACTTACTCTCAGTGCTGCAATGAAAGATAATCATTTGACAACCGTCGAGTTATTTGATAGTACGTTTACTTAATGAGTAGAGATCGATTTGATTTTATTGTCCGGTGTCTAATAATGGATGACAAGACTCTTCGCCCTGCTCATCGACAGCAAGATCCATTTATTCTAGTTCGAAAAGTTTGGGATCTTTTTATAGCTCAATGCCAAATGAACTACTCTCCGGGAATCAATGTCACCATTGATGAGCAGTTACTTGGGTTCCGAGGTAGATGCCCCTTTAGAATGTATATACCAAATAAGCCAAGTAAGTACGGCATGAAAATTCCAATGATGTGTGATAGTGGAACCAATTACATGTTGAATGCTATTCCATACATCGGAAAAGCTACAAACACAAATGGTTTGCCACAAGGAGAATTTTACATTAAGGAACTATCACGACCAATTCATGGGACCAACCGCAATATAACATGTGACAATTGCTTCACTTCCATCCCTCTAGCGAAGTCAATGCTTCTTGAACCATACAAGTTGACACTTGTGGGCAAGGTAAGGTCAAACAAACGCGAGATTCCTGAGAAGATAAAAATACCCGTTCTCAACCAGTAGGTACATCTATTTTTTGTTACGATGGTGTATATGTTGTCCTCATGCGATGAAGGTGCTGCTATAAATCCTACAACTGGCAACCCTGAAGTAGTTATGTTCTACAATCAGACTAAAGCTGGCGTCGATACATTAGACCAAATGTGTTCACTGATATTTTGTTCGAGAAAAACAAACAGATGGCCAATGACAATATTTTATGGTATATTGAACATATCATTTATTAACTTGTATAAAATTTACTCTCACAATGTCTTATCAAAAGGAGATAAGCCATTAAACCGGAGAGAGTATATGAAAAACATAAGTAATAAACTTTATACACCGTGGATGAAGTCTAGATTGAAAATTTCGACATTGTCAAGACGTTTGAGAGAAAATATTGTGAATATACTCCCACAGACCAATCAAGAAGTGTCTGAGGGAACTGTTGAGGAGCCTCCGGTTAAAATGCGACTGTAGTTATTGTACAATGAAAAAGAAAAGAATGTCTAAGATGACGTGTACAAAATGCAAAAATACAGTGTGTGGTGAACACAAACGAGATGTTTGCTACAAATGTCTCTAAATATAATTTTTGTCAGTTTTTTTTCATATTCGAGACTGATTATTTTATAATTCATTAGTTAGTAAGAAAAAAGCAGATAAATGTTACCTTGTTTTAAAAATGCCTACTTATAAGCAGAAGTTTTCTAATTTTTGTTACTTTACGGTTAGGACTCAGAAAAGCCTACTATTTACATATGATAATAATTTATATTTTTGTTTAATTCACTTATCGACAATGTAACATGCCATTGGCATTATAAAAATAAAGGAAAAATACTTACATCTGTAAAAAAAAATTATTTTTAAATTGTGCGCCTCTCAGGCGTATGATTATCTTTTCTTTACTAAAAGTAAGGTTATTTTTCTAGGGTTAATGTTGTGTGACAGCTGTTGTGTATTTCGTAAGTATCATTTGACAACAAATTCGACTGGTGGAATTTAAAGGATGTTTTACTCAGAGGTATAAAACCTTTAAGTTGGCAACACTTTTCAATGCTACATATGGTGGAAAAGCTGTCATGCGTTTTATAGCTAGTGTGGTTTGCCATTTTACATGAATAAGATGGAATGGAAGACAAAATTTGCTGCGTTATTAGTGAGATACAGCCCAATTATTGGTCATAGTAGTCGAAAATTGGACTCCGCGCCAACCAAACCGGTCACATGCCTAAAATCATATTCAAATAAAAATGGCAAAAATTATCTTACCAAGAAAGCCAATTTCATGATAATTAAAACAATTTATCCGTATTTTATTTTATTTCAAAGCTCTTTACCTTAAAGAAACACAGTTTTTAGGGTTTTTTAAAATAATTTTAGAAAACCCTACTAGTTTCGTGACCTGTCCGTCCGTCCATCCGTCCGTGTGTCACAGCACTTTTTCTCGCAAACTACTTAAGTTAGAAACATCAAATTTTGTATGCAGGTGTAAAGTGGTGCTCTCTTCAAAGTTCAACTACAAAAAATTTTATAAGGTATTTAAGGGGGGGTCTCCCCATATAGGAGAGTGGCCCCCGAAAAAAAAATTTCATCAAAGGTAGCTGATATGGGTATCAAATTTAAGGCCTCAATGAGAACTTTTGAAAACAGGTCTTAACTTGATATTTTCTGTTTCAAGGGACGTGCAGGGAGCGGAAATACACGAAAAATTTGTGTCCCCCCCTCGCCATTGGACACCTGTGATCCGAAAAATTTGAAAAAAATTATGTTAGAAGTCGAAATTCACTCAACTTTGTTCATAATAGTATGATCTTCGAATTTTACATTTTCCCCAATTAAATCGCATCGGTACCCTTAAACTGAATGAAATTCGATATTTACGTAGTCCTACTGAGGGTCCTTAAACTTTGTAAGTTTGTTGAATATTGGACGATTTACACGGAAGTTATAGCCATTTGAAATTTCTCCAATTACAACAACAATAACACATGATTTTGGTATTTTATGGGCTTTTCATCCAATCAGTCACTGCAGTTTTAATTTGATCTTCTTGAAATTTTCCAATAAGGTCAATAACATTAATATTATTGAGAATTCATGATTTGAGCTATTTTTGTCGGTTTGCAACAGGTGGTGACCGTTGAAAGTAGAAAAACAATGGATTTTCCTCTGACCGTGCACATCTCTTTGACTTACTTTTTGACGTTATTAGAAATATTTCTAATAATTCTAAATATTTTCGAAGGACAGGAGCTCCTTTTTGTTAGTCTTTGTCGTCTGATAAAAAAGCAGAAAAAGCATATAGTAGCGTCAATTGTATAATCTGTTTGTAAATTCACACTCGATTTCTAACGCTAAATCTTCTGGCTTTGATGAAAGGGTATAAAGAGGAGAGAGGTCCAATGCAGTGACCTCGTTTATTTTGCATATAATGTTACCATATGAGTTAATGGTCCATTGTTAGTACAAGACATTTCGCTGTTGGTGTTCAGTTTATTGTTTTGTTATACATGACAACTCTGTGGGGGGTTTGTGCCTGTGTTTTATCAGGGTTAAGTCTAATTTTCTATTTACGAAAGTATCCCAATAAAATATTTATTGACCGTTGCAACTTTGAAGTGATGACTTTTGCTTATTGTGCTGTATAAAATTTACCAGTATCATCAGCAGGTAATGATATCTTTAGTTATGTAGGCAGATTGAGAAGGTTGTCAATTTTGACAAGATTGTTCTGTCTTCCAAGAAAGAGCCAATAGTTTAAGTGAGCTGCAGTGGCATATTGAATTGGAGCATTTTGGAGATTGAGTCTATCAAACATTACTATTTCTGTTCAGCTCCTGCAGTATAAGTCTGGTTTAATTTTTTAGACCACTTTAACTAACTGGAGCTCTGTAAAGTGCTTAGTTTTGAAGCCATATTGTTCTTCCGGTATAATATCTTTGTCAGATATAGACTCATTGAGTCAATGTATAATTGCCCTGTGCATGTTTATGACAGCGATGACATAAAACTGATGGTTCTCCAGTTTTGTGGAAATTGTCGGTTCTATTGAAGTTTCGGAAAACCAATAATAACCGCCGATTTCCAAATTCAATGAAATTTGATACACAAATAGCTGTATACAAGATTAATTTGCTCTGAAGGTTTCAAAAAAACCCAATAGTACTTAACGAAGTTAAGCGGTTTGAATTTCCCTGTGTTACTATGCAACAATATCTACTGTATTACTATGGAGCCATATGGCTATGTAACAATATGCGCTTTTTACTGACTCAGACATTACGAGTTTGCTAGGATTTGCATGAAAGTTTCAGGAATGATAGGTATTATGAATATCTTTGAGGATTTGCTCAACTAGTGACATCAGAAATTGTAAAATAAAATTGCGCCTGTTGAAAATGAGAAGATTGAATACATTTGTGTTATTTTTCCCTAACTTCAACATTAACGTACATGCTATTAACGCTGGTTTGAATTTATTAATGAATAGCTGAAGATGAGTACCTACAATTTAGAGGTGAAACAAATCTTGTAACTTGGAGAGTAGTCTCACCAGAAGGGCTTTGTAACCATCCTAGGGTTAGAAGCAAGTTTTCTGATGGCAGAGTTAGAAACAAGTTTTCTGAGAGCATAAACCGTTTAAATTTATCTAAAAGATACAAAGAAATGATTCACTTGATTATGATTTGATTTCCATAAAATTTCGTTGACATAAGGGTTTTATGTCAATCTACATAACTGTAAAATTTTAAGAAGCATAAGGGCACCGTTTTGATTTTCGGAGGGAATGCGAAATTTACAAATCATACTATTATTAACAGAGTTGAGTGAATTTTGGTTCCTATGGTATTTTTTGCCCTTGTACTCATAAAGACCTACCAGAGTGATGTTTTCCGGTTTTTCGGCTCAAACGTGTCCAATCACCAGGGGAGGGGACACAAATATTGTTGGTACAGTTTGCCTCCTCCTTGATACCCTGATGTAAAAAATTACTTTTTCAGATTCTGAAAGTAATGCGAAAAATTACATTTTCAGATTCTAATAGTGCCAAGATTTTTCATTTAATACCCTATCCGACTGCATTTAATGCAAATATTTGTTAAGGGCCACTTTGTTGGAAATTGGGAGCCCCATTAAAAATTTTGAAATATTTGATAAGACCTAAACTTTTGAGAGACCACCACTTCTGACCTTTTCACAAAATTTGAGCCTTATTGTTTCTATTGTTTCTGAAGAAACTTCTTGTAACGCACGGATAAATGAACAGACGGACAAATGGACAGAGGTTTTGTAAAATTTCTTTCACAAAGCCCTAAAAATCATGGAGGTACATCCAATAACAAATAACAATAATTTTTTAAAGGTCCTCATATTCTATAAGTTTCAATAAATTTACAGAAGTTGTAGCCATTTGAATTTCCTCCGATTAGAACAATCATATACGATTTTTCTGCTATATGAGTTTTTCATCGAACCAGACACTACATTTTTGATTGGATTCTGTCCAAATTTTCGGATAAGATGAATAATCGAAATGTTGGCTGCTTGAAATGAAGTTCTTTCAAAGCAAGAATATATTTTTCTGCATTTTCTGAAAATTTTTCGTAAATTAAATCATTCTACATACCTGCATATTGTAAGTTAGGTACAAAACCCTTCTGACATGAGCGTAGGTCTGTGTACCCAGTTTGTTTTTTTTGGTTAGGAAGTGAACACTATTTACATTGTGAGTGTGGGGCCCCAGATACTCAAAATATCTGGATTTATCATTAAACACCTCTCCTGTCAACCTGAGAGCGTAGTCTGCAACCGTTCGAAACATTATTTCGGGCTATGCCTCGTTTTGTTATGCACTATTAGCGGGATGGGAGGAAGGAAGACTAATTCCAAGAAAAGTGATCCTTCAACCGCAATGTCCCCGACTGCTGTTAGCCCTTTTAATCTTTTAGGACTCCCGAAATATTATGTGCTATATGGTTCCATTTGCCAATTGCAAACGGCTTAACAACAGCTGAACTCACTACTGGCAAGATCTTGTGGACAATGTGTGGAAGCTTGGTTCCCTACGGGCGCTTTGGATACATGTAGTGGAAAAGATGGATAAGATAGTGCAAGTGGTTTTCCCCGCCCATCCCATCCATGTTGACACTGTCCACAGTGAAACAGCAATCGAGTGTTCATTTTTCACACAGCTGGAACTGGAAGAGGCAGTCCTCTCATTAAAAACAAGGAAGTCTCCAAATCCAGGACGTGTTCCAGTTGAAAATTCGCAACTGGTATATTTCCAATGTTCTGACCCCACTGCAGGGGTAATTCTGACATACAGGAATACTCTTGGAGGCTAGCCATTTCTTGGGGAGTGCCACTCCCACGTACCCGAGAAAATTTTCGCAGGGGGAATGCCGACCAACAAGAGCACTCTTGAAGACTAGCATTGTTTGTGTCGTGAGGTTCCCTCCTGGGATAACAGGTAACGACTCTGACTGAATCTGGACTTCGCTATGGACAACGAACTGGAACTGATGCTTTGGGCTGGCAGATATGATGGTTTGGACTCATTTTTTTGCATGGTAGCACTGAGGTGATACTCAACCGTGAATGGCTCCAACTCAACTATCAGACCTTCTCTTTATCCAACCTTGGCAGGCCTTGGAGTGTGTTCAGAGCTCGCACCGTTAGGTAGGCGATGTAGGGTCGGTTGAGATGGACTCCCGATTAGCGCGGGTCTGGCTCTGAACACTTGTCCCCATTAGAGCTTGTGTCAACCCTTGCATGGCCTCCTTCCTCTGCAAAGATCCAAAAAGGGGAGCATATACTCGAACAGCCATAGCGGCTCTGAGGGGGGACCAAATAAAACTGGAGCAGCTGAAAACCATAAAAAACGAAGCAAAATTAAAACAATGACAGCGCAACTAGTGGCTGCTGTACAACTTCCACCCAGCAACATGAAGAAGATAGGTTAAGGGTCAAAGAATGGTAGAAGGCTTAAAAAGCGCAGAGGACCAAGCCTAAAGGGCACTCGCAAATAGCTCTACCATAACACATCAATATAAGAATGGCATCTGGCCCAGTTGTAAAGATGGGTGGGGAACGCCAGATCAGGATTTCCAGATAGTGCTGACAAAAGAAGTGAAGAAAGCTGCAAAGAAACTCCTTCAAAAAGTGCCAGAAAATGAAGTTCGCACGGATTCAAATAAGAAAAAGTATGTGAGATGTAACAGAAGAGGAAGAAGCCCCAAAGAAGACCCCAGAAAGAGGCACTGCTCGTAGAACCTCAAGATGGCCGATCCTTCGCAGAGGTGTTGGGACTATCAGGGCAAATGTAATGCCCAAAGACACAAACTTTGCCATTAAAGCAGTACAACCAACGTGGTTGGGCCACACACATGCTGAATTCAGAGCAGATGTTGACAATGAGGAAGCATTCGATAACGCAGTAAGGAAAGTCCTCGGCAAAAGTGCAACTTTAACCTCGTTTGAGCTGATGGCAACGATTAAAATAAGAGATGTTGCCTGTGGCATAAATCTGGCCGATATAGTATCAAGGTCATTAAAAGGGAGTTCCCTAGTATGGGCAAGATCAAAGTGAAGCTGACACCATAAAATCATAGCGGGCAATGCATGGCCATCATTGACTTGACAGAAAAGGATGCCAAACAATTTCTGAATAAGGGCAAAATAAAACTAGGGTGAGCTGTCCGCAGAATCTGGCGAAGAGCAATGCCTGTTTAATGTTTCAAATGCCTTGGCTCTGGTCATACCGCACAAGTATGCAAAGGAGGCAATAGGAGACCCCTATATTATAAATGCAGTTAAATGGGGCATGAAAATAAGAGTGTACAAAAGAGGCACACTGTATTCTTTGCAAGGATGCTGATCCCAGACCGGATCTTGGGCACGTCTTGAGATCAGGGGATTGTCGAGTTTTCCAGAAAGCCCAAGGCAAGGCAAATCAGAACTGCGATGGCCCGCTCCCTGCAACTAAGCCTACACCGCAGCTCAACTTCCCATAATCTGCTTCAGCAGTTTACGAGGGACATGAAAGCCAACTTTATGCTGGTGAGTGAGCAACACCACGGCAAAAGTTCTACGTCATAGTATCTGATGTAAATGGTACTGCCATCATCTGGGTTTAGAACAGTGATCTCCAGGTGGACGCCTGTGGACAGGGGGATGGTTTTGTGTGGGTTTGGTGCTCAAAGGAAACCTTCTTTAGTGTGTACTTAATGCCGGATGAATCAATATAATCTTCCTAACCCAAGTTTAATGCTTTGGATGACGCTGTCTCGAACAAAGATGGCAACGTGCTCATTGGGATCAAATGGAGAATGCCTCAAACAGATTCATCGAATGCGTTGACTTTCTGGCGTATTGGACGTGAAGGAACTATACCCGATGTGACATTCGCTTCGGAGTCTTTTGTATAGAGAATACACAATTGGAGAGTATTTCTGCTTGAGATCAGTGGTGTTATCTCCCAGCGTGCGTATTCTTGGCTTTCTACAATTGAATATTCCGAAAGGATGGACGTCGACAGATTTGTCAAGGTGTTCACAGCAGGTGTCCCGCTGTAGGGAGATTCGCATCAGATGGGAGAACTGGCAGCTTAAGACGTGGTGAACTCAACTTTGAGCATCATTACAACTGCTTGCAATGCTTCTATATCACGTCGAGAACCTCAGCACGGCAAGCCACTAGTACACTGGTGCTCAACCAAAATCACTGAAAAGTGTAGGGGGTGTCATAAGCTTCAACGGGCATGTAAATGAGATGAAGCATGCAACTGGGTGGCAGCATATAAATCGGCCAGGAAATACCTTTGCAAATCGATTCACAACAGCAAGACTTTCTGCAGGCAAGATCTAGTGGACAATGTAAATAAGGATTCGTAGGGCCTTGGCTACAAGCTAGTTATATGGTAACTTGGTGCCCCAAGGAAACCGAGCATACATATTCAGAAAAGTTAGACGAGATAAAGCGAGGACTCTTCCCTGCTTATCCTGTCCGTGTCGACGCCATTCATGGTGAAACAGCAGTCAAGTGCCCACTCATCACGCAGCTAGAACTTGAAGAGGCATTCCTTTCACTGAAAACGAGGAAAGCTCCAGGTCCAGATGCTGTTCCAGATAAGAAATTGCAACTTGTCTATCATTATTGTCCTGACTTCCTGCTCAGCACATTCAACGCTTACCAATGGGGTCCCGGTACGATAGAAGGTATTGAGGCTCATGCTGATCAGCAATGGGAAGGGGAATCTCAGATTGCCGTCTATATACCACCCGCTATGCATGCTCGAGAACTCATCGAGGGAACACTCACCGACGCAATTAGTGCTGCTGGGGACCTATTTCCTTGGCTGCAGGCGGTATTCAGCTTCTGAAAACCTACCTGAAAGACTGAAACTTGCTCCAATTAAGGATGGAAGTTACATCGGGTGTTGCCTGGAGATCTGTCCTTGGTCCATATCTGTGAAACATATCTTACGATGGACTACTAAGACTGGAGATGCTAGATGTGTCACTCTTGATCGGCTCTGTGGATGATGTTGCGACTCTAGACACTGGATGCACCATTGAATAAGCACAACTTAGAACTGTTATGCTAATGCGCCAAGTGAGAGATCAGACGACAGCTTGTGGGATCGGTCTAGCACTGGACAATGTTCACAAAGATGAGAATTCTTTGAGTAATAATGGTCAGTATTGGATATATACTAACCGAATCAAATCCAGTGGTAAGATATCTTGGACTATTGATCGACTTGGAGATGAGTTTCTCTGAGCAAATTATGGCGAACGCTGTAAAGGCTGCTTCAAATCTTTTGGCTCTGAGCCAACTTCTGGCCAACGTAGGGGGACCTAACCATCAAATATGATGAGTGCTGCAGGGTCAATGCTACTGTATGGAGCAGAAAAATTGGGTGATGCTGTCAGCAAGGAGGTGAACCAAAAACGCTAATCAAAGTTACAGAGAGGAGGCGCACTGAGCATTGTTTCTTCATATCCGATAATTTCCAATTTGGTGCTGAGTGTTCTTGCAAGCATCAAAACGAGGTCACAAAAGATACAATAGTCCGCAAGGAGAGACAAGAGCAAGGAGAGAACCAACGCGAGTTCCAAACGAAATGCGAATACACACGGTAGCAGAAATGTTCGTCATCCAATCAATGTATACGGCTGCAGAGCCTTCGTTAAATTCGATTGATCGGGAAAATAATAGTAGAAACTTGGAAGTTTGCAAACAACGGCATGCAATCGGATGTGCCAGGCAAGAAGTTTCAGGCATCTATTCCGGCGATTGAGCACTTTTGGCGAAAGAATACTCCTGCTGATTTGTCAGTGATAATCAAGAATGCTATCGTGGATGCTAAAAAACTGCCTCAGCAACCATTATATGAAAAGAGCAAATTAATTCTTCCGCCACCCCCATCGCAGCTATAGATTTTCCAACCCCGACAAGTGAAGAACCTTCAAGGTCCTTGGCGTGGGACAATTATAAGCACAGATCACTTGAATGAATGTCAGGTTGACGAAGCGAATAATTTGGAGCCGGAGAGCAATGGCACGCCGGAAGGTTATGACGAGGCTTTTAATGAGTGCAATTAACACAAATTTTGGTATATCACACCTGATATAAAGCTAGACTGGGAGGTTGTTTGTGATGGCCATTTCGATATCCTGAGTAGACGAGCGGAATTCGTCCCGCCAACGGACTTTAATCAAGACATTGTGCCAGTGGAAATGCTTGACTCGTACGTTACGTTGGTTAGAAATGGAGAATATGCCGAGGCAAGATTGAACTGGGCTTATGATTTCCCGGCTGTGACATTTACAATTAAAAAACAAAATTGGCATATACTAAGGAACCTTTTACAATCTTTTTGTGACAAATTAGACTGGAAAGTTAGGAAAACGGTGGCGTCATTTATTGTAGTACTTGCCGTGATCCTCGGAAGAGAAATAGTTCCGTGGGATTTAGTCCCAATTTTTATTGGCCTCTTCAAAGACTTAGATGAAATTAAAATCGAAGCTATTGAAAATTTTGCTATATTTCTTAAGTTCGTTGATTTTCCAAAGCATGAAGAGATTCTACCAATTATCGGCAAGTGTTTACGAGTCGATGGAAATACCAATTGGTATATGAGGTCAAAATAGGCCCAACAAATTCTGATTATTATTAAATGGTACCATTCGAAAAGTAGACACGATTATTTATTGTACCTGGCAAGTGATACTTGCATCTTTTTACAAGATAAAATAAGTTGCATTAGTGAAATCGGTGCTGAAGCGATGGCTGAAATTATTAGGATTTTTAATCCAACACAGCGTAAGGCAATTATCAAATATTATTTTGCAAAAAAAATTCTGGTTGAGCTATACGTGGCAAAAGCGACAAACGTTCATCAATACCTTTTATAAGTACAGGGTCAACTCATCCAAAGTGTGTTTTTTGCTGTAGGTTTGCAATTTAGAAATATGGACCGTTTAACAGTCAAAAAATGCGTTAAAATAAGTAAATTCCATTATAAAAATGGTGATTCTGCTGTTTCAACTTTTAGGGCTTTACGAGCCGATAACGGTCAACAAAATCGACTTACACAGCAAACAATTTCGACACCAGTGAGAAAATCTGTAGTCTGTGTGGCCTAGTGTTTAGAGCATGAGCCCGTAAGCCGAAGGTCCCAGGTTCAAACCTCGTTGGGAGCAACGTAATTTAGTTCAGGGGATTTTTTGGACAGACTACGAGTGTTCATTCAGTAGTGATTTGAACTGATTTAATCAGATCATATCATAGCTGAGTAAGCACACGAGAGCATGGTACTGACCAAACCAACTTCCGAAAAAATCAATGCGGTCATGAAAATGAGATACTCTACCTATCTCTAAGCGAAGGTCCGAGAGGGGCTGTAGTGCTAGAGAGAAGAAGAAGGAGAGAGAATCTGAAGAGACTGGATCAGCTATTGATATTGCAAGGCCTATGCATCATTGCAGCATTCGTTCTGCTGAAAATGTGGCTGTCGTTGCTCAAAGTGTGGACGAAGACGCGAATTTGTCGATTCCTCGACGTGGTCAACATTCGGGCTTGTCTTACGGCTCATTGTGGTGGATTTTGTATTTGGATTTGCGTCTCCATCCATACAAAATCCAACTCACTCAAGAATTTAAGCCTTAAGACCATACAAATCGCAGAATGTATGCAAATTGGGTGATTGAACAACAACCATTGATAACGATTTTTCGAACAAAATTTTTTTTTTTGATGAGGCTCATTTTTCGCTGAATGGTTACGTAAATAAACAGAATTGCCACATATGGGGCTCTCAAAATCCCCCTATGATCGCAAAAAGGCCATTGCAACCGGAAAAAGTGACTGTTTGGTGTGCATTATGGTCTGGTGGAGTTATTGGCCCGTTTTTTTGGAAACGATCAAGGAAAAGCCATTGCAGTAAATTGTGACCGCTATGAACGGAGGTGAACCGATTATTGTTGGAGAGAAATTGAAGATAATGATCTGGATGATATGTGGTTCCAACAGGATGGAGCCACAAGCCACACAACACACGCTAATCGAGCACTTTTGCAAGGGAAATTTCCAGGACGCGTAATTTCGAGATTGAGTGACATCAATTGGCCGTCAAGATCCTGCGACCTAACAGCGTTGGACTGCTTTTTATGGAGCTATGCAAAAGATCGTGTTTACGCGAACAATCATCAAAATCTTGAGCAATTGAAAATCAATATTCGTGAAGTTATGGCCGAGATAATGCCGGAAATGTGCCGAAACGTCATTGAAAATTATCTCAAAAGGATTGAGGCCTGTGAGAGGTCCCGTGGAAAACATTTGAATAATGTTGTGTTTCACGTATAATGGCAAGATTCAATCTTTATATTAAAGGAAAAGTTTTGTTTCTTTTTTAATATTTTATGCGTTTTCTTTAACTTTACTTTCTCAAGCGTAAAATGGATAACCCTATACATCAAAGCACAAAAATGTTAAATGGTTTTACCAGACATCGAAAGGTTATCATACTACGCAGTTCCCAATATACGATTACTTGGTGCTAAAAGCTTAGTAGCATTAGTTAATAACGATGCAAATATCTTGACAAGCGGAATTGTGAGGATGTAGATATCATGAAAATCATACGTAGGCTACAAGAGGATGATGTTCGTGATGTTCGGAAACGGCTTATGTGGTAGAATTGCCGAGTAGTGGCCGGAAAGAAAGTGTTATGATGCCAACCGTAGCGACGACAACATCTAGAACTGATTTAACAAACGTACTAGCAGCCAGCCAACATGTCAATGAAGTGAAAACAACCGACTATGAACGATTAGAAGCGGCATCAACCACCTCTACAATGCCAGCTCATAACTCTGAGACTGTTGAAATGAATGATGATGATGATACAAATGTAGTTGCTACATGTGTAGATTTGAATTCTTCGCCCGTACCGTAATCGCGTATATGTAGTGAGTAAGAAGAGAAGAAAGTATATTTTTGGCGATACAACAAACATAAAAAAGCTAAAATAAGGAGGTGTCTCCAACACATATTTACCTACGTTAGACAATATACGGAAGAAGGAAATTCTAGCTCTGAACTTTTGCGGCATTGATCCATTAAGAAGAACAACCAGAATAAAAAACAAACCAAAAATAATTGTTGTTTCTGAAAACGCGTTCGTTGGTGAGTTTCGCAAGTAAGGTTCACAAATTCAAACAAAATCAGTAGCGTAGCAAAAAATCCCACCCGGATCGCCACCAAGTGGAACTTATGATGAGTGAAATCAAGCGAGAGGAATTACTCGCACCAACGGAAGAAAAGCACTCAAAAACAACCCGGCGGTTATTTAAGCCCGGTCAGATTGGCGTGGTTACTCCCAAAACTTTCAAGTTGCGATTTCGCTTCGGATCGTCTTCTCGTTCGGATGACCCCTTAAGAGGCTCCTATAAACTGGTGGCAGTTAGGGTTGGGAAATTTTCGGTAATAGTGGGCAAAGGTGTTATAATGTTAAGTCACAGTCCCCTTAATGTAGATTCTAGCCAGGAGAGGCAGATGATGCCTGCCCCACATTATTTGCTTGCGAAAATGGGACAAGATGTAACGATACGTCTACAGTGAGACAGGGGAGCTCTCCTTGTATATTTTAGTCATGATGATGCTTGGATCAGTTGACAAATGGAACCATGTGGTACATTATGTGTGGGCAGTCTTAAAAAATAAAAGGGACTCATAGTAGCTGTGAATTCTGGGGCTGGGGGATCGCTTGTCGAGTAATTCTTCTTTTTCCCTCCCCTTACGCTGAAGGAGAGATCTCGCAGCTTGAAGGCGCCTCCTGACGTAGCAAAAAGAAACATGGCCTGTTATGTTCTCAGGTTAACAGGGAAGGTGTTGAGTGGGTAATCTAGTCAGTTTCCTTGCATCGGAGCCATATTCTTAGTGCGGAAATGACATTCATCTCCCAACCATAAAAAATATGTTCTCAAAATTTCACATTTTACCCAATAAAACCCGCAAAGGTGCTCCTAAAGTCAATGAAATTCTACATTGAAAATACTACAGAAGATTTTCATCCTCAGAAAGTCTCAAAAAACTATAATCATCATCTATGTTATAGCTATTTGAATCTTTTTCAGATTACATCAACGAAAACACATAGTGTTGCTATTCTTTGCACTTCTCATCAAATGTGGCACCAAAGTTTTTATTTGATCATCTTAAAATTTTCAGATGAAATGAGTGACATTATTTTCTTTAAGAATTCATGATATTAATGATACTTGTAATACTGCAGCAAAATAGGGGCGCTGGAAGTGAGGTGTCGCGTCCTGCCTATCGTGCTTTGAATACAAAACCTTTCTGACAGGAGTATACTTCTGACTTCACAATTTGTTTTTTCCAAATCAAATCCCAAATATTTATTTGATTTTAGATATTTAAAAGTTAGGTAAGAACATCTACAAATTGAAGAAAATATAGCACTCTTATTCTACACATAATCTTGTTTGAGAATTACTGTTATCATACAAGAAACAGTGGGTGTTTGATAATTGTATGCTTTTAGCCTCTCAAACCTGTTCTTCCATCAAAACATGTAAAGGGAATAGAAAAAGTCCAAAATACGAGCGGAATTGCAAAGATACTTAGAAATACCATCCTGAATGCAACTGATTATTAAGAATCAACAGCATTAGTACCCAAAAACACCATAGGCTTCTTTCTTGTATGAAATGACTTTATAAATTCTCTCATAAATGAAAGACGGATAGAAAGAGAGAAAATCTGATAAGTTAGCATGCCATTTCTCGAAAAAAAATTGGTGCTAAAAATATTCCTTAATATTCATTTCATTTCTTGCTACTCAAATATGAGTACTCAAAGCTAAATTTAATAAAACTTGCTCCCGAAAACAATTGAATTTAATCAAATCCAACAAGCAAAACCCATTCTGACCAACCATATTTCATTTATGATTAAAGGTAGTTTTCAAAAAGTTAAAAGCTTGCGAACAAAATCATCCCCATGAAATCAGAGAAAAAGTCAAAGCACATAATTTTAATCATGTTCCTGTTTGATAAAATTAAGAATGCACAGAAGCAGATAAAACGAAAGTTTCCGCTTGAGAGAGGAAAATTAGCTTTGAATTCAAATCAAAATCGAGATGGAAATGAAAATAAAAATAGACTTAACCAGCTGAAACTCCTAACCACCCCATTTCACCCAATATCTGAACCACTCTACTTGACTCTATCCTGAATGTTGTCGTGTCGTTACCGTTGACTTGCCACAGTTTGCTTGTTAGCTGAATGGTCTCTTTTCATTATCCAAAAAGGTAGATCCAGAATGGCTAATAATATCGTATAACCCAAAGAAGCTTATTAAAAGGATCGGCAAACTTCAAAGGACAACCTCTAAAAGGCCATCAACAGTGTAATCTCTAATGAAAACCCTTTACGTCTATTTGCATAAGGCTCACTCTTGCTCCTCAAATATGTTCGTGTAATCATCACGAAAGCCAACAGCGTGTAAGTCTATTTGAAATTCTGAAGGATTCTCTATTGCGCCTCCAATCTTCTAGCTTTACAACATTCTCCGCTACTATACATTCATGCAAGTGCAGCTTGGCAGAAAATGATTTACCAGCATGAATCTTTTATGTGGCCGATACAATTTAGATCCATCCTCACTTCAGTCCCTTCCGTTTCCCTTTACACCTCGACTATGGAGCATGTTCCCGAGTGTTGGTACTCGCATCGATGATGGCAGTAAAAATATGCTAGGATAAATGTGGTGTAGTCATCTGATGTGAAAGCTCTTGAGGGGTTCAACAGCGATGTCTGCATCTGGTCGCCACGATTTAAGGGCCGTTTTACTCGCGACTAGATTTGCGTTACTATGTGTGTTCAATGTTGCGCATTCTGTCACGTTTCTAACTCTTCAGAATAAGGATGCAAAAGCCAGATAATCAGTGATGGTTGCTGCATCCAATTATATTCGGCCCACAGCGTATTGAAGTGTTTAAAACCAATCACGTTTCTTATTGAATACAGTTAAAGCATTTTGCACAGTTATTTTCAAATTCTATACAGATTTATCAATTTTATTAACGATCTATCGATCCCTTTGAAATTCAATTCATTTATGGCTACGTATTTTTCCTTGACATATAAGCGATGTTAACATTGAAGTAGATCAAATAGGCCAGATTTTTTGCTGCTTGTTTTGTACACGCTTTCATAGTAAATATTTTTAGACAGGAGAATATTGTTACGGTTACATTAGGCACCGGAGTCGCAATGAATAAAAAAATTAAGTCCTTGTTCCGGAATCGGATCTTGAGGTGGATTAGTGATCAGTCATTCACCAACATGAACACATAAATACTAAGAGTTAGGCAAAGGATGACAGATTTATTCTGAGAAACGGAACATATTAGCATTTATATTTGCATAATTTTAATTATACAGTAATTTAAAAAAAGCTTCTGAGCAAATGGTGTAACATTATAAATTTAGTTTTCAACTGTAGTCATTGTTAACTAGAAACAAGTTTGGTAAATAGACCTACGCTCCTGTCAGAAAGGTTTTGTACTCAACTTAAAAAATGCAATCACCAGCAACGAATAAAATCAATAAACATGTCAAAGAGATTTGCTCGTTGCAAGGAAAGTCCATTGTTTCTCTATTTTCAACTAACAAAAATCACTTAAATCATGAAATCCCAAAAGCATTTATGCCATCGATCTTATCTCAAAATTTTAAGAAGATCAAATCAAAACTGCAGTGTCTGGCTTGACGGAAAGTCTACAAAATACCAAAATAGTGCGTTATTCTTGTTGTAATTGAAGAAATTTCAAAAGGATATAACTTTCGTGAATATGATTCGAATTTCATCCCACATACAGAGTATAAGGACCTTGCGTAAGGCTACATAAAGATCGTATTTTGTTGGGTTTATAGGCATCCATACGATTTTATTGGAGACAATGTGAAAAATTTTCAAGAAGTCATCATTTCTTACCTTTCTACAAAGTTTCATGGCTGCAGCCTCTATAGTTTCCGAGGAAAAGTGTTTTGACATACAGACGGACACAGGTCGTGATTGCAATAGGGTTTTGTGTTTTAGTACAAAACCCTCACAATTATTTATATTAGTATGTAGTCTATATATATATATATATATATATATATATATATATATATATATATATATATATTTATATATATATATATATATATATATATATATATAAATATATATATATATATATATATATATATATATATATATATATATATATGTGTGTGTGTGTGTGTGTGTGTATATATATATATATACTCGTATATACATACATAATATATATATATATATATATATATATATATATATATATATATATATATATATATATATATATATATATATTTTTTTTTTTTTATTTCAAAATTCCATTTTACAGATCAACAAATCCAATAACAAAACAGAATAGCAAAAATAGTAATAACAATAAAAAAAATAAGAAAAATGATTAGATACAATAGATAAAAATGACACATACATATAAAACGAAATAAAGCACAGAACAGTGAATTGCTTATAAAACTAAATTATGAATTTAAAACTAGCTCCTGCAAAATTCTTTTGAATGCAGTAAAGGTTGAGGGAAAAGGACCAAGCTGCAGATTATTATAATTACTTAGGAGACGAAGAATAGGTGAGTGAAAATATAGCTCTTTACGAGCATATGGAATAACAAAAACAGAAGAAACACGAGTAGGACGTAAGGAGTGTCTAAAGTGTAAGTCCGCAAAAATACAATACGGAATCTGATAGTGGCAGAGTCGGTACAAAAAGCACTGATCCAAATAAGATCTACGCGCAGACAAGTACGAGAGACCAAGGAATGATTAACGATCCTCATATGGAAGATATGGCAAGTTTAGCTTAAAGAATAGGAAGCGGGTAAATTTCCTCTGTACTGACTCCAACGAGGACACAAGATAGGAATAATGGGGAGTCCAGACCACAGAACAATACTCGAGCAATGGACGGACATGACAAAGGAACAAGCAGATCATAGTGGAGATAGTACAGAACTTGTGCATATGTCTCAGTACAAAACCTGAAACTTTAGAGGCCTTAGCAATCACATAGGAAATATGCGTGTCAAATTTAAGTTTGGAGTCAAAAGTAACTCCAAGGTCTTTGTACGTAGTAACTTCGGTCAATGCGGCCTCGTTTAGTATATAGGTGAAGGCAATAGGATGTTGCTTAAGACAAAAGGACATCTTATGGCATTTATTAACATTGAGGTAGAGAAAATTGGACAAACACCAATTATTGAACACATTCAAGTCCTTCTGAAGATACTGGCAATCAAGAGGCGACTTAATAGTCCGAAAAACCTTGAAATCATCCGCAAACAGTAGAGAGGGGAAGAGACTATAGAGGGGAGGTCATTGATAAACACGAGGAACAAGAGGGGCCCAAGGATTGAACCCTGAGGAACACCAGATGTAGGACAGAATGGAATAGACGTCGTTCCACCAAAACTAACATGACATGATCGGGTCGATAAATAAGACGAAAACCATGACAACAGTGAATTAGAGATTCCAAAAGCTTCGAGTTTACTGGAAAGAAGACGATGATTGACTGTATCAAAGGCTTTCGTGAAATCTGTGTATATTACATCGACTTGATATTTGTTGTCCAAACCCCTTGCAACAAAATCAGTGAACTGA
The DNA here is from genome assembly GCA_963969285.1 of Odontomyia ornata. Taxonomy (NCBI): domain Eukaryota; kingdom Metazoa; phylum Arthropoda; class Insecta; order Diptera; family Stratiomyidae; genus Odontomyia; species Odontomyia ornata. The sequence continues at coordinate 132,288,781 of OZ017740.1, forward strand.
ATTAAGTTAGTGGACGTGGAATGATCCTTGCGAAAGCCATGCTGCTCACCAGCCAAAACAGAGCTCAACGGTTCAGAGAGTCGGTTGTGAATTAAACGCTCAAGCAACTTCGAAAAACAAGATATCAAGGATATAGGTCGATAATTACATACACACGAAGGATCACCACTTTTGAGGATAGGTACGATACGGGCATTTTTCCATTGAGAAGGAAAGGTTCCACTGCATAAGCTTAGGTTGTAGAGAAATGACAAGGGAGAGGAAAGCGACGAAGCTAAGGACTTGACAAAAATATTTGGCAGTCCGTCTGGACCAGGGCTGACGTTAGGAACAAGGGAATTGATTAAGGATTCAACTTCAAAAGGGTCAGTGCTTAGAGTTGCGAACGAAAAACCAAAGTTACCCGCAGAGATGGAGGGAGTGAATTCATGGAGGGGGAGCGAAGGTAGAGGAAAAATATTGGGCGAATTGATCGGAAATTGACTGATGAGAAGAACATTCCACATTATCCCAGCGGACTGATGAAGGAAGATGAGATGTAGTCTTTAAAGACTTGATATAAGACCAAAAGGGCTTAACATTGCTAAAATTGAGGGAAGCTTCCAGGCTGGAAAAGTAATTCTTCATAGCAATTTCTAATTCATTTTTGGCATCAGAACGCAACTTGCAAAAGTTGGATTTATCCTTTGCTGCACCTGAGCGTTTAAATTCACGACGCGCCCTATCCTTGGCATTTAAGGCAGTAAGAACGCGTCTAGTCAACCAAGGTTTGAATTTATTTTTACGGGCCGACTGAAGAGGTGTAAATCTACAGTTAAGGTAATGGAGAAGCCCATAAAATTTAGTAAGAGCAGAATCGCAGTCAAGGTTTTGAAAGAACTGAAGCCAATTCACAGACGAGGGTGCTGCATTGATTGCTTCATAATTAGACCTGAAAAAATTGAATTTAGGAGAAGTGACAGGATTTTATATGATAAGAGAAACTATAGTGAGGTTAATAAAAAGAGGAGGATGGTGTTGATCAGGAGAAACATAGGGATATAAGGCAGGAGATACAGACAAATGATGAGCAGAAACATTCGAAAGAACAAGGTCGAGGAGTCGATCATCAGTATTACGGACTTGGTTAAACTGGGACAGAGCACATAGAGAAAGAAAGGAAGAAATGGCAAGGGAAGACGCATTAGAAGATGAAATGGAGGAAACAGTTGTGCCAGCCTAATCAACGGCAGGTAGATTGAAATCACCACAAACAAGGATTCTGGATTGAGGATGGCGTAGTATGAAGTAAGAAGCGAGATCATCAAAGAAAGACTCATATAATTGCAAGGAGGAATTACAAGGAATATATACAGAAGAAATCAGTAAATGCACGTTATTAGGTAAGGCTATTTTGACCATTACACATTCTAAGGCATGGGAAAAGTTGAAATCAGTACAAAGGGAACTAGACAGAGAATTACTGACGGCAATCAAGACTCCGCCACCATCAGACTTATTTGTGGCATTAAGATCACGGTCACACCTATAAATAATGTGATCAGAGAACAATTCTGAATCGAGAATAAAAGGTTTCAGCCACGTCTCAGAAAAACATATGATGCTATCGTTCCTGAGCTGATAAGAAATAAGAAGATCTTCAAGCTTAGTCCTTAAACCTCTAACATTTTGATAAAAGATGGAAACTTGATTATTTAGCTTACGGGGGTGAAAGTTGGAACTATGAAGAGCGTTGACATTATCCAAAATAAGCTGAGTAGCTTGCTTACGAGATTGAAAGTTAGATCTATAAACAGCGTTGACATTATCCAAAGTTACGTAATGACTGAGGGCTGCTTTGGTTTCCGAAAATTTCTTCTTCCCACCGAAACAAATTCCTTAACAAGCGCGCCCGAGGGCCAGAAGTCCTGGTGAAGAATTTGTTGGAAGTCAGCGTCTATGTCAATTTTGAATGAAGCGAGGTAACGCTTTTCATCTGTGAGCTTTCTGCATAACAGAAACGGAGGTGTTTTTCCGAATTTGCGTATGATGAAATCGTGAATTTGCTCACACGATGTTTTTGAAGCGAACCGCGAAACAAAGACAAGCAGTGGTGGTGTCACAACTTGTAGACGCTGAGGATGTTGAAGTCTAGGCACATTGAAATTAGCAACCAAGGTGTTACCTGATAGATCCTGACGCTGGATTTCAGCAGAGAGCAAGCTAGCACATGGTGAGATGGATGGTTGAATAGAATTGTTAGTCACAGCACCAGGAATGATAGGTTGAGTTCCTGGCAAAGGCGGAGGAATCGCCACCAATACAGAGGAAGTGGTTAGATTTGGACTATTGAGTGGCGAGTGCTTGGGTTGAGACTTGCTTCTAGTCACAATCGTAGACGTCTTCTTAGCCGGTGATGGATCCAGGTTAATCGATGTGATATTGTCAAAAGATGTTGAAGGAACTGGCGATGAGGGGGTCAACACACGAGGATGCTGTATTAAATTCCGTGGTCGTTAAATCATTCAGTCCTCCAAAATGAAGTAGCGAATCCACTTCCTTACAGGCTGAAAGGCATTTTTCCTGCAGGGCATTAAGCTCCTCAGACAGCACTTTAACTGTCTGCCCAGCGGCACGTAGCCGATATATATATATATATATATATATATATATATATATATATATATATATATATATATATATATATATAAATATATATAATATATGTATATATACCAAACAGGATAAATATCCGAAAGTGACGTCACTGTGGGGTATTCAGAATTGCTCGAATATTCCAGATAGTTCTCGCCAGAACATTTGCCGATATAAGAGAAATGGATTGACTGACTAGAGACCCTTTATGAAGTCGAGCTGAATGAATGGGGAGTTATAGTAAAACCACGATAGTAAAACTGGGATAGAGTGGAGCGCGAAGTAAAGGCGATATTGATTGAAAGTGATGTGAGTGAAGTGGTTTTCATGATATAGACAGTTGGAATATAAGTTAATAGACAGTAGGAATCAAATTTAAATGCGACTTGTAAAATAGTTACATTAATGATTGTGCATTCTTAGGAAATAAACTCTTTTAGCTTTATTTAAAAGACAGTGCGTTTTAACTTTCCCAGAACATTAAAATTATTGGCCGCGAACCATAACATATATATATATATATATATATATATATATATATATATATATATATATATATATATATATATCACGTGGATGGACAACCGATACCTAAAAAAGTATTTGTCGGGAGATCTGAAGAGCAGAGAACAGTTAGCAAACATAGGTAATGCTAGTCTGAATCGATTGACTAAGACAGTTTATTGCTGCTCGGATTTCAAAACTCAAAGACGCGGTCGATGGACCGACACTCATATATATATATATATATATATATATATATATATATATATATATATATATATATATATGAGTGTAAATATATGTTTATATACATATATTTACGTATATATATGGTTATTTCAATGTATGTATGTATATATTTTATTATCATCATTATTTGCAGCTTAATTCGATCTTTTTTTGTGGCGTAGACTCCTTGATGTAACTTCCTTTCGTTGCTATCCATTCCTATCAGTTTACAGCTTTTCAATGCCAAGTTTGCCTGCCAGGTTCCCTTTATCATAGTCTCATAGTTATTATAGGCGTTTCTTTCGTCATTTATTTATATTGGGCACCATTTGATAACTAATCCTGTAAATTTGATGTAACATCTTCCGTTCCTGATGTTCTGTCTACTGCCATTTTAGGGATTTTATCCGTGACTTTCGTCTATTGCTGTATCCAGTCATTTGTTTCGTGTCTCCCTTGGTGTTTCCAAGCATGTTTCTCTCCATGGCTCACTGCGAAATTTGTGTTTTCTTAATAAAGGCTACCTTCAATGTCTAGGTCTCGCAGCCATACGTTTAAACTAGTATAACACAGTGATCGACTGTCCTTGAATTGAGGTAGAGTTGAAGGTTAGTCTTGAGCATGGAGTGGTTGCGTCCAAAGGCTGACTGCGCTAATTTTATTCTCCGGTTCACCATCGGAAGTAGTGGCCCAAATTTATGTATGAGCTGGTCCAAGTATACATACTCATCTACTATTTAGTTCCAGCTCAGTCTCTTCGATCGATATTACTTGTCTGGTCACCAAATTGTTCAACACCACTTTGGTCATGCTCATATTCATCTTCAGAACTACTAGTCTGCCAGCGGTATTTAGCCGATTGAAATATTGTTGGAGCTCTTCAATATTTGTGGTAATCAAAACGATTTCATCAGCGAGCTTTATGTGGTCTAGGTGTGCACCATTGATATTTATTCCTATTTTATCCCAATAAAACTACTTGAAGACATATTCAAGAGTTGCTGTGAGCAGTTTTAGTGATATTGAGACGCCTTGATGTAGTCCCTTATCGTAGGGAATTCTGAGGTTGCTCTGTGCAACATTATCTTTGCCCTTGCCACTTTATAGATGCTGGCTATTGTTTTCAGACATGGTGTGTCAGTCTCTTGATATTCGAAGGCTATTATAACCGAGCACCTTCTCAAAATCGATGAAGGCCAGTGCAAGCGGTAGTTGGTACTTGATTGCTCAACTCATCACTTTTTTCAAGGTATGTATATGGTCTGCGTTGCCAAAACCACGAGAAAATCCTGTTTGTTCTCTCGTTTGTGCCATATCTAGAGCCTGCTGCAGTCTATTTTCAATGATTTTTGTGAATTTTTTTGTAAATTGTTGGTAGCAAACTGCTTGGTTAGTAGTTTTTGATTACTTTTTTGCGGCCTTCATTGTGGATGAAGATGACGTTCACGCTACTCCATTAATCTGGTATTTGCCTATTCCTTATTTATTATGTGAACATCTATGCTAGTAGTTTCCATGCCTGGGACCCTGTATATTTTAGAAGCTCAGTTGCTACTTTATCGCCTTTGGTTGCTTTCCCATTTTTTATGCTTCTCAGAGCCTGCTCTACTTCGTAAGTTACGATATCTGGGAGCTCTTCTATCTGCCTTGTTGATGATATGTTTCTTGTTTCTTGCTCCTGTAAAGATTGCTATAGTACTGTTGAAGGTACGTACTGATTTCCTCTTTATCCATTATTCTTTCACCACCTTGGCTTATTGCGATTATTTCCCTCCGTCCAACCATCAGCGTTTGCTTAGCTTCCCTCGGGCTTTTGTTATTTGTAATTCCTGATTATACCATTTAGTATCTTCCTTGATTCACTTCCTGATTTTTTAAATAGTTCTGAGTATTCAAATCGTTGCCTAGTGTTGTTGTTTTTTCATTTCCTTCGTTATATTTGAATGCTTCTTATATTGAATCAAAATTACTCTTTTAACGTTTAAAAGTGAAACTGTATTCATTATTTTTAACAGAAATAGTATAAACTTCGGCTTAGGGGTCTCTTTTTTTGAGCCTTATCAAATTATTTGAGACTTAGGCGTAAAGTTAAAGTGTTTGGAATCAGTGCAAATTAGAGGTGTAGTTTTGCCAAGGTTATGTTGCTGAGCTGCAGCATACTATTTTATTTCAAGTTACGTGCTGCTGGAGAAAGTATGCAGCAAGTGCACAGTTCTGGGTTTTCCTCCCTTTTTATTCAGAGAGGGGTTGAAAAAGTTCTGTCTCTGCTATCGTTTTGCCATACCATTATTTCGTGACAAATAACCAAAATCCTAAAAAACACATACTAGCTACACGCTTCAACATTGCCAAATGCTACAAAATGATCTTTACACTTAAGTCATCTCTCGTTATTTTTAATTATACTTAGAGTGATGCTCTGCTCCTAAAAGTGAGTACATTTAAAGATTAAGGTGTCACGTTTGATCCGTTACTCAAATTTGATGCGCATATTTTGAATGTGATATCGAGAGCATCAAGAGTTTCGGGGTTCGTGCTCAGAAATATAAATAAATTTAGTAACATTTCTGTTGCTGTCCACTTGTTTATTTGTCTTGTTCGTCTACTTCTTGAATATTATGCTGTCGTCTGGCCTCCTCGCTGTTCCTTCCTTCATTCATCCTTGGAGTCTGTTCAGCAAAGGTTCACTTGGTCTTTATTCTACAAGTTTAATTTACCCTACCAATCGTATCAGCATTGTTTAACCTTCCTCTGTCTTCCTACCCTGAAGTCTTGTAGAGTTTTCTTGGATCCGTTTTTTTTTTGTATCAACTCTCTCATCATCACTTTGCTCTAAATTTGCCCACGGAATAGAAATATTTTCGCGCACTGATATCTATTTTTCCCTCTCCTACGAAGTGTGACAATTAATTAATGAGACTTATTTTATTGCCGCACTTGTGGTAGGCTAGCGACCTTGAAATTCCCTTCCCCGTCTCCAGCATCCTCCTCTCTACATTGATATATTTAACATCGCTCTAGCCTATTGTTTAGTTCGCCTGCTGTGTCGTTTTGAGTAGATGTGTGTTGGTGGTGCTCGTCACGAAAATGGAGAAATGAAATCAAGAGCAACGCGTCGCGATAAAATTTTGCGCCAGATTGAGCGAAAAAAGTGCGTGGTGATAGTGCTCTTAGTCGAGCCTAGGTGTTTCGATGGCATAAAGAATTTAAGAAAGGGCATGAAAGCGTGGAAGATGTAATGAATTTTATAACTCTTTGTCCGAACGAGGAACCGACCTCTCATCGGTTCTAGACGTTAAGTCTGAGTAGTGCCAACGGATGGTACCTACCGGTCAACCAATCAGTGCACCGTAATCCATTCACGCGGTGGCTGCTTGTCGGCCAGCTAGATCGGAGAGGATTTCGGTCGCGGGTCTCCGAATGGATTACGCTCATTTACAATCTTCAGCCACCAATACATGCCCGTTTTCAAACGTGTCACCAAACAAACCATACGGAGAGGAAACCTATTGTACGTTACTCCGTATTTCTTCATTCAATCAGTCAGGAACAAAAATTTAATCTTTACTTCGCGTTCCCGAATTTCCGACGCGGTACCGAAAAATATGCTCCGCTAACTCAACCCAACGAAAGCTACGCTAATAAAAAGGCAAAACAACAAAGGTACCGCGTACCGCGCGCGACGCGAAACCGACCTCAGCATATTTTCTCAAACCCTACCCTCACGACAGCATACTTACCCTGCACTCTATTTCCCGCTGAAAGAAAGGACCACTGGAAAGGAAAGTCGTTATTAGAGTTTAGCAATTCATGTTGTTATATATTTTAAATTTCATTTTCTTCCCTACGTAGATGCATTCTAATCTACTTAACAATGTGGTGCTGATTATTTATTAAGATTTTTTTTTTGTTATGGCCAAACTTATAAATAATTCAATTGTAACTAATTCATGTGGGTTTTTTTGTTTTTTTTTTTCTACGCCAGCATGTTAGATCATTAAATGTAAATTAAATATTCATGAAACATGACAAGGATTCATGCTGTTTGCATTCGGTTGGGATATTCTTTTTCATTGTCTTATTTAGGAATACGTTATATTTTAAAAACGAAGTATTTTAGATTAATACAAGCGTTGTTTTCGTACTAATTCTCGAAATCGTATTGTAAATTATATTACGACTTCGTACTAATAATTTTTTTACTACTTTTAACTTTTATATAGTATCATGCTAATTTGATTAAGTTTAAACATTGGATGAATTTTAAAATTTCATTTCCGAAGCGCTCAACCATATTTAATCATTAAAAAAAATAATTGTGCAATTATTTAACAGAAAAAAAAAAATTGTAGCGTGCATTTTGACCAGCATAGAGAGTAAATATTTCAATGTTCGAAAAAAAAGGTTCGAAATTTAAAAATTGAAGAATGGAGAGTATGTGTTGACAATGAATTCAATATTCGACTGCTCTATTCGGAGCTATCTAATTGGCAGTAGAGGGCATGGAAGTAATTTTATATATTTCACATACCGTTTTTTGTATCTAGGAAATTTCCAACACACTCTATTTAAAGATTTGTAAATGGAATCATTTAATAGGTTTGACTTTTAACATGAAATTAAGATTGAACCATTCCCCTTTTACATTATGCTTAAGACTATGAGACTCTTTGGTTGACCTTCGGAAGTATTGTAAAACTTTCCATTTAAAAATTTGAAAAATAATTTCAACACATCGGTTGAAATCAGCGTATGTTACTGTACCTTAGCAGTTACCATAAAAACGGTCTTGGTGGCTTTGATTCTGCAGTTGTATCAAGGAAATTGCCTTTATATACGTATGTATACTTAAGTATAAATTAGTCCTCATTATAAGTGCTCTTTACTTTTTAAGTATTTCCTAGAGGATTATGTAGATTATTTCCGTGAAAGAAAATAATCCTAAAACTCAAGCATTTAAACCAGTCATATTTATATGTTACGCATGGTTTTTTCCTTGTTTCACAGTTGCTTCTGATTTTATCGTGTGTGTTTGTAACGTATAACTAACGCTAAACAAGTCTCTAATTTCTCTACATTCTAACTAACGATTCCTTCGATACAATATAAATTTCTAACTAAGATATTCTACTAAAAGTAATAGTATTTTTTTTCTACAGTTTTATACTCATTTTGTATTAATATAATAAAAAGCGTAAAGCGGACATGAAACACAATTGATTGTATGTGCGAGCGTTTGTTCAACTGACGATCGCTAATTTTATAAATACAAATATAAAATTAAAAATAAATTATCATTTAACAAACACTTTCACGTGATTTTTGTTACGATTTCATACTTTTCTGCTTTTATAGTGATTAAGTTGATATTTAAGTCTCGAATGCAATTTAAGCTTGTGTATGTTTATCGATAAAAATTCACTCTGATATTAAATCGTCTTCATCAATAAGGCTAACCTGATCCGATGATTGATCCAACGATCATACTGACAACGAAAGATGATCGAAAATTTCAATATTTGAATCCGAGTCCCATTCATCTATGTCAATATTGTCCTGACCTTGACCGTATGCTTCTATATATGTGGAAAAACTTTTTGGCAGCAACACTTTCGCCTTCTCGATTCCTTTCCTTTGTGCATTCGCCTTTGTCCAGTTCAAGCAATAAACTCATTCGTTTTACACCTCCAAATCATCATGAATCTCAAATTTGTCATTGAATTTGAAGTAATACTCTAATTTATCGGTCGATACCTGCAATTGACTTTTGTCATTTTGTGCGTATTTAACACGGGGATTGAGATGAAATCTGTCGTAATATTACTTCTTTCAGTTCTTGCTTCTTCTTGGGTGGCGGCCACTACGTCCACACTTCACTCCATGTGGCTGTCAATTCCTCTTGACATCCCACGACAAAATTGCCGTGGGATGTGCGCCCGTCGCAACTAACGTGAAATAACAAGCCAACTAGCAGCAAGGTGTGTTAGTAGTGGTCGCCAGCGGCGTCGCATGATTCATTACAAAGACGAGGCACGGAGTGAGAGACCAGTCGAGGTGTGGACTGACGTGAATGCGCAGCATGTGCGCGCCCTCATCCGTAAAGATAGGCGTTTAACAGTTCGAAACTAGATATGAACCATAAAACAGTCAGACAAATTTTAACTGACGATTTCGAGATGAAAAAATTGTGTGCGAAGATGGTTCCGAAGAACCACATCGCCCTTAGCGTGTCTCAGTATTTGGCCTCTAAAGGGATCACCGTGTTGCAACAGCCACTTTATTCGCCCGATATGTTTTTTTGTTCCTTAGAACAAAATCGGTGGTCAAAGGAACCCATTTTGAGTCGATTACGGACATCCAGACGGCCGTGATGAGGGTACTCGCAGACATCCTAGTCGAAGCGTTCCAAAAATGTTACGAAGCATAGAAAACGCACTGAAATCGTTGTATAGCTGCCCAAGGAAACTGCTTTGAAGGGAATGGCAGAGTTGTAGAATAATTTTTAAATATACGGTTTTCATGGAATCAGCCTCAATACATTGGCACACCTCGTATCTTGCGCTTGATAAGAAACCGCAATTCACTTGAGCGTGGTCCTTTTTTCTCTTCTTATTTATGTTTAAAACTAGATTAAGCGATGTAGTCATAAATTACAATCCATAATTACTGTGTTCTTTTTTTCAAACTGTTATCATTTGCTTTAAGACATTACTTCTTAATTTGAATTTTGCCATTTTGTTATTGAACTTTTTGTCTGTTAAATGGTTAAATAAATAAATATAAACAACCTATGACGAAAAGTCTATTCAAATTCTGAATTATTAGTTTTCCTTGATCCAAAAAAAAGGTCAAGGTTCAGAACAAGTATAACAACTTTTTCTTGGCTGAAGAAAAACATCACAGCTGAGTTCGTCACTGTGGCACAAACCATGTCAAAGTTGGCAAAAAAATATAAAAGACCTCTTATTGAATTGGTCCTGATTCACGATCCAAAAATTGTTTTAATTAGATTATCTTAGCACCATTACTTTCATGGTGATAGTAAATCAACGATTCGGACTGACTGTCATTTCGTAATATTAACAATAACCAAAAGATGGGGAGGAAAAACCTTTGTGTAGCAGAAGAAAATCAAAGATAGGAGAAGCATATGGAGCTTCGTTTATGCTAGTGTTGTACTGCAAGCGCAAAAGCGGCCCAACAAATTATTCTTTCCATGGAGGATTCGAGGAAGTATGCCACATGAGTGACATTACGGTATCGTATTACTGAACACAATCTTATGCAGGTTAAACGAGAATTTGAATTGGACAGTTAAAATGAATTCGATATATGGAAGCTGACCAATGATATACAGTAGGTTAGAGTGAAGTAAAGTTACTGTGTTTCTGTTTCAAAAAATTTAATGGATCTGTTGGAAAAATAACAATAATGTTGAAAAAAATCGCATCTAAGTAGCTCAAACAAAAGAAATTGCCAGCAGCCTGTACAACAAACAGCATCGTGTGATTAGCGTGGAAATACAAAAAACTCAATCATTCATTCCACGAGGTAATTAAGGAAGACCGCCAACGTAACTCATCGGGCAAGTAGAACTAAAATCAAACAAAGTTGAGAACATATTTTATTGGTTCCTTTACTCAACTTAGAGCGAGTTTTAAAGGAAATTTGTACTCACTCAAGGCCACTAGAGTACCGATGGCAGGGATTCCCTATTATTCAAGCTTCGGATTTCACTATCAACGTAGTTTAGATTTCTTCTTCAAATATTGCCAAGCTCTCTGGTTTGCATTGTATTACAAGTCACTTTTACGTGGATTACACAAGACGGTGGGTTTCTATTAAAAATCCCCGCATAAGCCATCTTCACAAAACACAAAAACAATCTGCGCTGCAAAAACATAAACAAACTGCGACTATTAGAAGCAAGAATGTTGTTTTCCACTTACAGTGCAATGACTGGCCAATAAGTTTAGAATATGCGAAAATGGCTGGAAGCGAAATTCCAAGAAAAAGGGAATTATTCCTTGAAGATGAAATGGTTCCTCGAAAAATTATATAAAGCTCAGTGTAGAATTGCTTTGAGCTCATTTTTCCCCGAGAATCAGAGGTGTGACATAAACAGCGGATCAGTAACGACGAAATAGGAGGTCAACCTGATAGAATCCTTGGGAAAAGTGAAAGACGAAGAGGAAAAGCTGCTGAGTTATATTAATATCAGTGTTGATAGATTCAGCGACATATAAACGTGGCCCTAAATGATAAGCACGTCTATTTTACGTAAAATTCCTCAACTTGCTTGAAAAGTAAATAACTACAAGGCATCGAAGTTTCCCCAAATTGCTTGTATGCGGAGCTCAATTGGTGTAATTGATTCTTGTAATTGCATTCGTTCGTCATATGTGACATGATTCACATTGAATTCATAAATAGAAAAGCCATCTCAATCCGGCCAACGGGTCTAGAATATGAAAAAACCACCTAAATTCTTCCGGAAACATTATTTGACACCGTAGTATAATCTCAAAAAAGTGAGTTCAAAATGGCCTCGCAAGCCGTCTGCAAGCACTTTTTTGTGGATAATTTTAACGTTTTTCCTGCAAAGTAAATTTCACTTAAACCCGGCAAGCTTTTATGTGCGCTAATTTACAGATCAGTAAGTGCAGGCGCGTAGAAATACAAAATTTGGGGCATTTAGTACAAAATTTTGATTTTAGTTAATGCTGATGGAGAAACTCTTACCTGTATTCTTGACATGACTGGGCTAGTCTGAGTTAGAAGGCTGCTTGATGTTCCGTTAATGGCTTAACCTCATTCTAAATTTGCCGCCGTGCCATTCTTGTTTGCCGCCAATGTGATCAGTTTTAGGGAAAAATAATATTTTGGAAAACTAATACACTCTGCATTGTCGGCAAATTTACCAGGGGGAAGAAGGACTAGCCGAAATGCTTGTGTAGAATCTTCGACTACACAGAAAGAAGATTTTGATCTCCCGCCCATGAATGGGTTTTGTTCATCGATGAGGGCCAGGAGAAATGAAGTTGCAAAGTCTCGCGGCGGTTCCCGGTCAGAAATATGTCATTCTTGTACTCGTACTTATTGAACCAATTGGCGTTGCCAGAGTGCTGAGTGCTAGATCCCTCTTGTGACTTAGTTATTCTCCGGAACCAAGCCACAAATTATTATATTGGACTATCTTCGAAAATCTTTTAGATGATGAGTCTTGATTCTATGTCAAGTGAAGACTCCAACGCAAACTAGGCTCATCTTGAGGCTTGGCGGAAAATTTGCGAGTAGAACCATAGCTAACGGGATAGCTGGGGCCTAGAACGAGGCATGTATCCAATAATTTTCTGAATATTAATTCCAATAAGTTGGGTAGACATGTCCGAAGGGTTTTGTACTGAATCATCATTAACCAATGTGCAGATATGTAGAAATTTTTCATTCAAGAAAAACGTTCATGGCATGTACAAAAAATATATTCTTGATTTAAAATAAGTCCATTTTTACCAACCAACATTTATTCATCTTATCTGAGAATTTGGAGAAGACCAAATCAAAAGTGTAGTGTCTGGTTCGATGGAAAGAACATTTAGTGGAAAAATCGTATATGATTGTTGTAATTGGAGCAAATTCAAATGGCTTTAGCTTCTGTCAATTCTATTGAAACTTGTTGAATATAAGGATATTTTAAAGAATTGTCGTAGTGGCTGATTTCATCTAATTTAATGATATTGTTACATATAAAAATAATTCTGCGAGCTGCTGTTGCAATTATTTTCACAACCATTAAGAAGATCATGATCAACAAATGAATGTTCTCGAAAGCACAAGCACCCACCAAGCATGATCAATATCTGAAAGTGACGTCACTGCGGCCATTCAGGTAGCTCTCGTCAGAACATTCACCAATATACGTATATAAAGGCGAGCTGAATGAATGGGGGGATTATTATTACAACCGCGATATAGTAAGAACTGCGATAGAGTGGAACGCGAGGTTAAGGCGATATTGGTTGATTGATTGTGAAGTGATTTTAGTTAAGACAGTTGAATAAAAAAAATTATGGACAAAGTGAAAAGTAAAATTGGTAAATTGTTAAATTAATGATTGTATATTTTTAGCAAATAAAGTCTTTTAAATTAATTTAAAAGACAGTACGTTTTCACTTTCCCGGAACATTAAAATTATTGGAAGCGAACCATAACACGCGACAGTGGTGTCAAGAAGTGAGAAACAAAATTTTGAAAGTGAAAGCTTTTAAACATTTTTAAAGTGCACAATAGTGAAAGTTAACGGGGAAACTGTTGGGAAAATAGCCAAAACAATAAAAATTCCTGGAAGCTTACATCTAAAAATTAATCGATTGACCATATTGGAGCTTAAGGAGGAGTTGGAACAGCGAAATCTGGCTACACAAGGTACAAAGGTCATACTGATTGGACGCTTGCGTGACGTGATCGAGTCGAAAGGCACGTATCTGGATTGGGTGATGCGGGAAAAAGGCGCAGAAGGCGTAAAAGCAGAAACACCAAAATTAAAGGAACCAGAAAATGCGCTGATGCAAATGTTAATGCTAATGCAGCAAGAGCAGCGACAACAGTCTTTCAATTTAACGTCCAGTTTAACTGCGAAGCAAGATGAACAATCAACGAAGCTAAACGAACAATCAGCGAAGCTAAATGAACAATCAGCGAAGCTGGACCAACAAGCGATCGAAATCAAGGCGGATTTTCAAAAACAGTAAACCGATTTGAAAGCAGATTTGCAAAAACAGTCAACCGAAATAAAAGCGGAGCTCTGTAGTCTGAACAAACAAATTAAATGCGTCGACGAAAAGGTTCATCAGGTCGAGAAGAGAATCAACTATGAGATCAGCTAGGTCGAGGAGAGAATCGACCGTGATATCAGCCAGGTCGAGAAGAGAATCAACCATGAGATGGAAAACATGACAAAGGAATTGAAAGCAGCGAACGCAGTAGTAACCATCTCACCAGCACCGCTTATAACCGTAGCGCAAAGCATGTTCATTAATCTAAATTAGATTTATCGGTCACAGCTACGGCATCGGATGCAGAAGTCTAGCGAAACCTTGCAGCAGCTAGCATAAGACATTGAGCGACTCGCAATTTTCGCTTACCTAGCTTATGACCCAGGACATCGAGCTGACGCAGCAACAGAAGGACTCATCAGTGCATTAAAAGACCAGGAATTGCAACAAGCCGTGCGTTTAGCTCAAAAACAAACAATTAAGGACGCATTGGCTTATAGTCTGAACTTTGAGGCAGCGACAGATGTGAGTCGCACCACTGCCAGGGTTTGCAAGGTAGTGACAGGGGAGTGCAAGTGCGTACCACTTACGTGCAAGACCCGCATGCAAATGGTACGCCTAGATGCTGGAATTGCGGAGAGAAGGGGCACCTGTAAAGAGGCTGCCAGAAGTGAAGAAAACCGAGCTATTGTCCAGGTTGTACAGCTAGGAGAAAATCTAGACCCAGTCAGGAGCTCAGAATGGAAACCCTTCAAACTGAGGGGTCGGGAAACATGTACTAGCCAACTTCGTGGGGCAGAGGTTGGCTAAGAGGATTGACTTCCCCAGCACCACCATCACTGTGTCAAGACTACATCGTGGAGAAGCGGACTTATGCCTTCCGGGTCAAGTTGACAGAGAACATTGCACCATAATAACCGACACTGGTGCAACCCGATCGATTATTCGACCAAACCTAGTGAGGCAATAACTACTTCACAGAGGCAGGATGTTTTCAATACGGACAGCTACAGGAGAAACTGCATCTATCCATGGAGAGGTCAACATACAGATATAGTTAGAAGAAGCGTCCAAATTCCCAAGATGAATGTAGTAGTATGTACCGACACTGATGTGCCGAATTCTTCCGAAAGCATTGTATGAGCCAGGCTTGATGCTGATTCTGGAGACCACTGACCTTATCTGATGGAGGCAATGAAGACGTCCGCATTGCGCAACCTGATTGTAGGACGAAGCCTTGTAAGATCTAGAAGGAATGGATACGTGCTGATTAGAGTCCTTAACGCCGCAGACTCAACCACAAGCATAAAAGCGGGAAAAGTTATCGGCTGCTGCCAGCTTGTTTCCACCATCGCCTCTTTGGAAGCCACTCACGACCATCATTGGAAAGGGAGGCAAGATGCAGACAAAGCCCCGGAACCTACGTCTGCAATATTGAAGCAGGTCAAATTGCCAGTGCAGCTATTCAGGCGAGCCTCTGATCTGGTCACCAAGTACAGTGACATCTTCTCAACGAGCCCGGATGACCAAGGCCGAACGAGTATGGTAACTCACGTCATAGGGAGCCAAGCCGATTCGACAAGGACCGAGAGGTCTTCCTATAGCCAAACAAGGAGAAGTGAGCACACTGATCTTGAACATATAAAAACAAGGTGTTATCGAACCTTCTGTCAGTCCATGGGCCACGCCAGTATTTCTAGTAGTTTTTGTGTCGACTATGGGCAGCTTAATGACACCACTAAGAAAGATAGTTACCTGTTTTCACGCATCGACGACAACATGGACACTTTAGCCGACGCAAAATAGCTTTCTACCCTCGATCTCAAGATCAGGTAGAAATCGGCAAGAAGGCCCGAGGGAAGACTGCAGTTTCAGTTAGGACCGGATTGTGGCAATTTGTGGTGATGCCATTTGGGCTTTAGAATGCCAGTTTCGAATGCCTGATGCAATACGTGCTACGAGGCCTTACCTGGAAAACCTGCTTGGTGTACGTAGATAACATCATTGTTATCGCGAGAACGCTCGAAGAGCATGTGTGGAATTTAGAAGAGGTTTTCTCCCGATTGCGACAGGCAAATTTCAAACTTAGCCCCAACAACTGAACCCTTTTTGCAGCTGAAGTAAGATACCTGGGGCACATCGTATCAGTGAAAGGGGTCAAAACAGACCCTGGGAAAATTGAAGCCATGAAAAGCTGGCCAACACCAAACAACAAGCGCCAACTACGAAGTTTTCTAGGTCTGGCGATCTGCTATCGAAGATTCGTCTAGTACTTTGCGAAAACACCCAACTATCTCCATCAACTAACCGAGAAAAATCGTCCGTATGTCTGGAATGAACAATACCAGGAAGCCTTTGAGGCCTTGAAGGAGAAGCTCTATGAATCACCTGTGCTTGCATATCAAACAACAGTGGGACTGGAGTTGTATTCTCCCAGCAGATCGATGGCGAAGAAAGAGTCCTCTCGTATTACAGTCGAGTTCTCTCAAAAAATGAGAGGAACTACTGCGTGACCAGGAAGGAGCTATTGGCTATAATAGAGGCCAACAAGCAATTCCACAAGTACCTTTATGGCCAGAAATTTGTTCTTCGAACGAACCATGCATCGCTGGGATGGCTACTTAATTTCAAAAACCCCGAGGGACAAGTTGCAAGATGGATCGAAAGATTGCAGTCATACGACTTGGAAATTTTTCATCGGAAGGGCGGACTTCGTCAAAATGCTGACGCCCTATTTCGTCGTCCATGTCCACCGAACTGTAGACATTGCCGACGGATTGAGGAAAAGGGGCCGATGATTGATCTGCAAGTGATAACAGCCGAATTCAATGAAGGTTGAGGAGGAGATTCGAAACGCCCAACTAGACGATGAAGGCATCGGACCATTGCTCATATGGAAGGAGACAACTGGGCGACCTGAGTGGAAGGACGTTTCAATGCATGATGCCACCCTGAAAAGTTATTGGGCACAATGGAGGCACAATGGAGGGTGGCGTACTCAAGCGGAAACGGTAAACGGCGGAAGGCAGCTCCTATAGGATGCAAACTATACTTCCCAAAAGCCGAATCCACGATGTGGTTAAAGAAATGCACGAAGGATCCGCGGGTGGCCACCTTGGTGTTAACAAGACCTTAGCGAAATTGCGGGAAACGTTCTACTGGCTCCACGCTCGAGAAGGCCTAGGGGACTGTTGTCACAGATGCACAATTTGCGCTTCCATCAAAGGTCCAAAGCGACGACTGAGAGGACAAATGCAAACCTTCAACGTGGGTGTACCATTTGAAAGGATTGCTGTTGACATCGCAGAACCTTTTCCTGAATCTGCATGGGGTAATCAATACATGCTGGTTGTGGCCGATTATTTCAGCAAGTAGCCCGAGGTCTACTCCATTCTCAAACAGGAAGCAACTACTGTAGCCGAACAGCTAGTGTCAAATTGGGTCAGTAGGTACGGCGTACCTTGTAAACTACATTCGGATCAAGGCCGAAACTTTAAGTGACTGGTTTTTAACAAAATGTGTGAACTGCTGGGCACACGGAAAACAAGGACAACATCGCTGCATCCGCAATCGGATGGAATGGTCGAACGTTACAACGGGACCGACACATCCCACTATAGCGTACAGAGCTGCCGAACATGCATCGACAAGCCAAGCCCCAGCCAAAGTCATTTTTGGAAAGACTATTCGTCTGCCGGCTGATTAAAAGTTCAGGATACCCCCTGAGAAGCCCAAAACATTCTGAGAGTACGCAAGTGAGCTAAGGCAATGGTTGAACCAGATACATCGGACAGTGCGAAAACAACTTGAGCCGGCTGTTGAGCGCATGAGGACCAGGTATGATCTAAAGGCAAATTCTACTGGCTTCCAGCAAGATGACTTGGTCTGGCTATATAACCCACAACGGCGGAAGGGTGGGTCTCCAAAGTTGCAACATAATTGGGAGGGACCGTACCGGGCAACAAAGCGAATCAACGACGTCGTATATCGCATACAGGAATACCGTAGGCCGAGAGCCAAAATGAAAATCGTGCATCTGGACCTTCTCGCCCCATACTACATGCAGGGAAAATTGACTACAACTGGTGACACATCTTTTCGGGGCGAAAAGAACTGAGGTGGGGGCAGTGTTACAGGTACAAATAATTCTGCAAGCTACTTCTGCAATTATTTTCACAACCATTAAGAAGATCATGATCAACAAATGAATGTACTCGAAAGCACAAGAACCCATCAAGTATGATCAATATCTGAAAGTGACATCACTGCGGCCATTCAGGTAGGTCTGGATCAAACATTCGCCAATGTACGAGAAATAGATTGAATGGCTAGAGACCCTATATAAAGGCGAGCTGAATGTATGGCGTGATTATTATTACAACCGCGATATAGTAAAAACTGCGATAGAGTGGAGCGCGAGGTTAAGACGATATTGATTGATTGAGTGTGAAGTGATTTTAGTTAAGACAGTTGAATTAAAAATTTTTAGACCAAGTGAAAAGTAAAATTGGTGAAATTGTTAAATTATTGAGTCTGCATTTTTATTAAATAAAGTCTTTTAACTTAATTTAAAAGACAGTGCGTTTTCACTTTCCCGTAACAAAAAAAATATTTTAAGGGAACCATAATACGCAAAAATATTTATACAGTTTTACTGGA
Organism: Odontomyia ornata; assembly: GCA_963969285.1. NCBI lineage: Eukaryota > Metazoa > Arthropoda > Insecta > Diptera > Stratiomyidae > Odontomyia > Odontomyia ornata. The sequence goes on from OZ017740.1 coordinate 132,307,581, forward strand.
AAAAATGCTATATCCTACTATTATTAGCAAAGTTCAACGATTTTGAGTTATATTTTATTTGGTCTACCTTCATGATTTTTAGAGCTTTGTTAAAGACATTTTACAAATTTTTTTAAGATTTTCATTCTGTTAATAAAAGTATGTAGTAGTAAATTTTATTTTTGTACAAAACCCTAAAACCTGAATGTTGATTGAACGGCGCTGTTCAGAACTGGGTAAAAAGGGAGTGAAATAGAAGAGTTCTCCTTGTTTCGGTTTTGGTTTCTCGTCGAAATTATATAATCGAGAAAATAAAGTGAAATTAGTAAGAAATTGAAACGAGTTTGGAAAATTGACTAATATCCGAAACGACTAGCAAAATTCAGGAAATCGGTAAAAAGATGGAAGGAAATCCAAGGCTATGAGGGTATATGATACAACTATTGTTAATATAAACTAAGTTCACTGAAGGTTTCAATTAAGGGTAAAGATAATGATTGATCAATTTTATTCTACTTTATTCAAAATTATAATTTTAAATGATTACGACTGAAACAGGTTCTCTGCATCGGCATGTAATAAAGAACATTCTAATCAATTATAATTTAAGTTCTCATTTATTGCTAATACACTACATTAAGGTCAGACCTTCTCTAACTCTGAATGCAAATTTCTTCATTACTGTATTGCAATTCTAAACGTGTTTTTTCCAAAGCGAGTGCTGTTTTTTTGCCATGTAGACACTTTTAACATGAACTATTCATTTTCTATAATTACGTGCGATAGGCGTGTTAATTTTACACGAGGAACGAGTTAAATTCACGCAGAAAATGCGTGCTTGTTTTACACAGGATACGCGTGTTATTTTAACACGGGACATGCGTGTTATTTTAACACAGCATACACGTGTAGATCCAGAATTCAAAATTACGTTTTTGATTGTATTGTTTTCTAAAGTGTTTTTATAAACACAATGCTACTCCGTTTTATTTAACAACGCATACATACACATCGGGAGTAAACTGTTATTTGCTCCCTTCTTAAGTAGACACTTAAGGAAGGAGTCAATTTGTTTCCGAAATGTTCACGTAGAAAAGTAAAAAGAATAGTTTTTGATTTAGAAAATCGTATAAGGAAGCAGTATAAAACACGTTCGATAGACAGACCTACGCTCATGTCAGAAGGGTTTTGCACTCAGCTTACAAAATGCAGTAACCATCAACGAATAAAATCAAGAAACATGTCAAAGACGAATTTATTGTAGAAAATGTGAAATTCGAGGATCATACTATTATTAACAAAGTACAACGAATTTTGACTTCTGAGGTATTTGTTATAGTTATACCCATAAATATCTCCTTTGATAATTTTTTCAGATTTTTAAGATCACATGTGTCCATTCGCGAGGGAGGAAACATATTTTTCATGTATTCTCCCCCCCCCCCCCCCTTGTGCCCCATAAAGAACTTTCATTTGATACTCATATCCGCTATGTTTGATGAAATTTTTTTCAGGGGCCACTCCCCTGTACTGTAACCATCGATTCATGGCCAATTTTTTCGAATCCTAGAATGGTTACAAAGGAGCTCTCTCCTGCCTCTTTGACTTGTTTTACCTATGAGTATTAATTGTAGGTACTCATCTTCAGTGATTCATTAAATTTAATCAAATGTTAAAAGCACGCAAAGCATGAAAAATAACTCAAAATTATTCAATCTTCACATTTAAAACAGCCACCATTTTAATTTACGTTTACTGATACCATTAGCTGAACCAGTTCTCAAAGATATTCATGATACCTATCATTCCTGAAATTTTCATGCAAATCCAAGCAAAGCTGTAGTGTAAAAAGCGTATATTGTCCCAAAGCCATATGTTTCCAAGGAATACAGCGCATATTGTTCCATAGTAATACACGAAAATACAAATCGCTATAACTTCGTTAAATACCATTCAATTTTTATGAAAATTTCAGAAAAAATTAGTCTTATAAATTGTCATCTGTGTGCTGAATTTTGTTGAATTTAAGGATACCATTGAGATTTTTTTCAAGAAAACGTAAAATCGATAAATCATACTTGTATTAACAAAGTTGAGCGCATTTCAACTTCTCACGTATTTGTTGTTGTTGTACTCATAAAGGCCTACCTTCATGATTTTTTTCAGATTTTTTCGATGGTAGGTGTCCAATCGCGAGGGGATACGCGCCCCCTCGGGGCTGATAAGGCAATTTTAAGACTTGTTTTGAAAAGATCTCATTAAGACCTTTCCAATGACACCCTATTCGACTACCAATGGTGAACAATTTTTTTTGATGGGTGACCTCCCTATATGGGGAGACCCTCATTCAAACCCTTTGAAAAATTTTTACACCCCTGAACTTTCAAGAAGTCACCACTTCTGACCTGTCCAAAAAGTTTCATTGCTTTACATTCTATAGTTTCGGAGAAAAAGTGCTGTATTTTTACAAAAACCTACTAAAATCACGCCTGTTTGTCCGTCTGTAGTGCGTCACAACAATTTTTCTCGCAAACTACATAAGGTAGAAACATACGATTTTGCAAAAAGTGTAAAATGTTGGTCTCTTGAAAGTTATAATATTAAAAAACAGGTTGGGTAAACAGACCTACGCTCATGTCAGAAGGGTTTTGTCTTTTTACAAAATGCAGTCACCAGATCGAATCAAATCAAGAAACATGTCAAAGACGATTTTATTGGAGAAAATTTGAAATACGAAGATCATACTATTATTAACAAAGTTGAACGAATTTCGAGTTCTGATGTTTTTGGTATTTTTATACTCATAAATATATCCCTTGATAATTATTTCAGATGTCCATCCGCGACGGAGGAAACACATTTTTCATGTATTTCCCCCCTGTGCCCCCCCCCCCCCACTGAAGCAAAAACTGACAGCTTAACAACTGTTTTGAAAAGCTCCCATGAAAACTTTTATTTCATACCCATATCGGCTACGTTTGATGAATTTTTTTTCAGGGGCCACTCTCGTGTACTGTTATCATCGATTAATGGCCAATTTTTTCGAATCCTAGAATGGTTACAAAACCCTTTTACTAGGAGCTCTCTCCTGCCTCCTTAACTTGTTTCACTTATGAGCATTAATTGTAGGTTCTCATCTTCAGTCATACATTAAATTGAATCAAGTGTTCAAAGCATGCACCTTAAATGTTGGAGTTGAGGAAAAATAACTCAAAATTATTCAATCTTCGCATTTAAAACAGCCACTATTTTGTTTTACGATTACTGATACCACTAGCTGAACCGATTCTCAAAGATATTCATGACACCTATCATTCCTGAAATTTTCATGCAAATCCTAGCAAAACTGTAGTGTCTGAGTCGGTAAAAAGCGCATGTTGTTCTATAGCCACATGTTGCAATAGTAATAAATGCAGCGCATATTGTTCTATAGTAATACAGGAAAAGTCAAACCGCTATAACTTCGCTAAATATGATTCAATCTTTATGAAACTTTCAGGAGAGATCAATCCTATAAATAGACATCTTTTAAGGGTACCGTTAAGATTTTATTCAAGAAAACATAAAATCGATAAATCATACTATTACTAACAAAGTTGAGTGAAATTCGACTTCTAACGTATTTGTTGTTGTTGTTATCACCAAGGCCTACATTCCTGATTTATTTCAGATTTTTCGGATCACAGGTGTCCAATCGCGAGGGGGAGGACACAAATTTTTCGTGTATTTCCCCTCCCTGTGCGCCCCTCGAAGCAAACTTTGCCAAAATAAGACCTGTTTTGAAAAGTTCTCATCAAGACCTTTCATTTGATACCCATATCCGCCACCTTCAATGAAAATTTTTTTTCGGGGGTCACTCTCCTATATGGGGAGACCCCCCTTAAATACCTTATAAAATTTTTTTGTAGTAGAACTTTGAAGAGATCACCACTTTACACCTACAAACAAAATTTGATGCTTCTAGCTTAAGTAGTTTCCGAGAAAAACTGCTGTGACACACGGACGGACGGACGGACGGACGGACGGACAGACGGACAGACCGGTCGCGAAACTAGTAGGGTTTTGTAAAATTATTTTACAAAACCCCCAAAAAAATGGATAAGGTGCTTAAGGTGGATCTACATATGGGACAGTGACCCATGAACCTTTTTTTTTTGATTGAAAAAAGTCAATATCTATATAATTTTTTTTCTATATCAGAATGTATGCTGCCCAGAGATCTTATGATATGCTACGTGTTCTGAAAAAGTAATTTCACCATTGTTCGACATTATTTAGAACTATGTGTAGTATCGTATTTCAATGTGAATATTCTAATTAGCTAGAGAAAAATTTCGGCCAAAACCTCTACTGAACTTATTATTAGCTTAACATAACTTAACTATCTATTTAGAACTACTTGTAGTTAAAATCAATGAGGCTAGGTTATGGCCAAAGAGATAGGTGGTATCAACTGCTGGTTTTCAGTTTGGCAGGGCATGATATAGCAGATTCCGCAAGTCATTTGATTACTTGATCTCGCCGCGGTGCAGCGAGCTTATAAATTGGACTAACTCTAGCAAGGCTGTGTAGTTTTTCAGAGGAAAAGTAAAACGGTTTATTAAGTACCATTTTCAGGTATCTATTTTGCGTGATCTGAAGCTTTGTTACTTGATATTTAGCACATTTGAGTCAGGTAGATGAGTCGTATAAGATTATCGGTTGGATGGCCATTTTCACAATAAAGACTTTGTTTTGGGTGGAGAGCACACCCTTAAACGCTCTGGAGCCAATATGCTCAACATGACTTTTGAAAGTTAGTTGTTTGTCGAATATAGGCCCAAGGCAATTGAGATGATTACTCCAGGGAATAGTTTGCTCTAAGAAATTTATTGTTCGCTTCGGCAGGTGAACAGGTTTACGATTTCTGGTGAAAAATATTGACTTTGTTTTTGCAACATTGATTTTAACTTTCCATCTATGGTAAAGGGTGATCCAACCAAATTATGGTAATATTTCTTAATTATAATAGAAGGATCTATGGCAATTATGTGTGAAGCAAAATATCGCCCAAATTTTTGCTACGGCTACGTTGGCATATTTCTATCCGATGGTCCATATTTTCAATGACTCTGAGACATAATTGAAGTTCAATGTCGTAAATGTGCTGAATTATCTCATTCTTTAGCTCTTGAATTGTTCTTGGCTTATTGACATACACTTTTTTTTAAATATCCCCAGAGAAAAAATACCCAACGATGTCAAATCCACGGTCATGGCGGCCAATTAACATCACCACAACGTGAGATAACACGGCCATTGAATTTCTCGCGCAAAAGAGCCATTGTTTTTTTGGCTGTGTGATAAGTGGCATCATCCTGTTTTCATTTCGCAATATCGAATACCACTTCCTCTTCCCCTCTCCCCTCCCGCTAGGAAAGGGATCCCCCTGCTTGAAGGCACCTCATGGCGTAACAAAACGAGACCTGGCCCGAAGTAATGTGTCAAACGGTTCCAGGCTGGGTTCTCAGGTCGACAGGGGAGGTGTTTAGTGGGTAGTCCAGTCGCCTTCTTGCAAGCATGGGAGCTCCACACTCTGTTGATAAATGGCATTCACCTTCCTACCACAAAAAAATATCGAATACTATTCACGGTAACTGCTTGGCCGTCCTCCTTTTCGAAGAAGCACGGCCCGATGACGCTACCGGGCCCATAAACCGCACCAAACAGTCACTCTTTGTGGATGCATCGGCTTTTCAACAATTGCTCGTGGATTTTCATTTGCTCAAATGCGGCAATTCTGCTTGTTAACGAATCCACTAAAGTGAAAGTTTGTCTCGTCGCTGAAAATGATTTTCTTTGTAAAGTCACCATTCCTTTCTATATGTTCAACTAACCATTCCGCGTATTGCCGACGCTTGAAATGGTCAGTAAGCTTCAGTTCTTGAGGCATTTGAACCTTGTAAGCGTGTAAATTCAAATCTGTATTCAAAATTTGCACCAGTAATGTTCGTGAGATGTTCAATTGTTGAACACGACGACGAATTGAGGTTGACGGCTCTTCTGCCACACTATCGCGAACAATAGCAAAAATTTCCACAGAACGAACTGAGCGAACATCCCCAGGTTATTTTGCATTTCCTACAGATCCACATTGCTGAAATTTTTGCACGATTCTCCCGATTGTGGACACATTTCGTCGATTATACTGACGAAAAAAATCACGAAGTGAACGAACTGCATTATTATTTGAACGCCCCTTTTCTTAAAAGGCTTCAACAACCTTTACGGCATGCTCAATTGTGCACCTCTCCATAGTTGAATTCGTCAAGCACTGAAACAAAGCAATGTCGAATTAAGTTGGGCGAAAAACTTGACGTTAAGGTGTGACTTACAATTAGAATCTCCGTATTACAATTATGTTTGCTTGCTCAATCACGAAAGGGATGAGTTGCATGGAAGCTAATATTACCCGTGTTGAGTAAATACGGGAAATTTTTTTCCCATGTTAAACTTACACCGAAAAGTATTCTTTTCGACTGGGGACCTATCTCCTCGGCAATATAGCTTTAGAGCTGGAAGTTCTACTATCGATGCGTTTGCAGAGGTGATGAGCGCCGTCCAAAAAACAGAGGCACATAGTCGCACCAAGCGATGGATCATCCTGTTGGTGACACTCGACGTCAGGAACGTCTTCAACTCCCCAAGATACACTGGAAAACTCTTTTCAAGTTCTAGAATATCTAATGCGGACTACCTAAAAGACCGAAGCCTGCTCTACAACACGACACAGGGCCTACGAAAGATGTCGGTTACATAGTGTGTTGCGCAGAAATCTATCCTTGGTCCAGACCTGTGGAACGTGTCTTACGATGGGCTACTGAGACTGGAGATACCAGATGAGTCGCGCTTGATTGGCTATGGGGATGATGTTGCGGCTCTGGTTGCTAGACGCACCATTGGACAAGCGTAACTTAGGCTAGGTATGCTAATACAACAAATGAGAGACTGCATGACTGCTCGCGTGCTTATTTTAGCACTGTAGAAAACCACAGTGATCATTTTGACAAAAAGAGAACCCCTAGAGTAAAGATACTCAGTATTGGAGACATACAAGTCAAATCTAAGCCATCGGTAAAGTACCTGGGGCTACTGAATGACTCGAAGATGAATTTCTCTGAGCAGATCAGGGTAACGGCTGAGAAGCCTGCTTCAGGAATATCGGCTCTGAGTTGACTTATAGCCGACGTAGGGGAACCCAACCCATCAAGAAGACGCTTCTTGATGAGTGCTGTAGGGTCAGTGCTACTGTACGGAGCAGAGGTATGGGGCACAGGTACAGAGAAGAGGAGCGCTGAGGATTGCATCTTCGTATCCGACAGTCTCTGATTTGGCGGTGAGAGTCATTGCAGGCGTGATACCTGTCGGCCTCCTTGCTAGAGAGTGCCACGCTATTTACCTGCGTCGAAATGAGGATGCGAAGGAGATGGTTGTCCGTGAAGAGAGAAAGCGCTCACTTAACGATTGGCAGCAGCCTTGAGTGAATTGCACAATGGAAAGGTGGACTGCACGGCTCTTCCCGGATGTGAGACCGTAGCTAAATCGAAGGCATGGGGAGACTGACTTCTATCTGACCCAGCTTTTGAGCGGGCATGGGTGTTTTGAGTCTTGCCTGCACAAGATTGGTAAGTCACGGCCCCCCGATAGGCGGTTTTGCCCAAGAGAGGAAGATAATGCCTGCCACACATTTTTTGCTTGCAAAAAATTGGACAGGCTGCGAAGGGCCCTCTACAGGGAGATGAGAGAGCTCACCCCGGATAATGTAATTGCGGTGATGCTCGAATCAGTTAACAAATGGAACCAGGTGGCACATTATGTTCGGGCAGTCCTAAAAGATAAAAGTGACTTACAACAAACGGGGTTGTTGGAGCAAGGGGATCGCTTGTTTGACACTTCTTCTTCCCCTCTCCCTTCCCGCTAAAAGAGGGATCCCCCAGCTTGAAGGCGCCTCCCGGTGTAACAAAACGACACCTGGCCTGAAGTAATGTGTCGAACGGTTCCAAGCTAGCTTCTCAGGTTGACAGGGGAGGTGTTTAGTGGGTAGCCTAGTCGCCTTCTTGCGAATAAGGGAGTCCCACCTCTCTATCACAAAAAGGAAGGCTCTGCAGTGGCATAATTTGCCAGGCATCTACGAAGTAATGCGAATGGCTTGAATCATTTTTAAGTGTGTCCTTCTAGTCTTATAAAATGGTCGGCAGTAGAAAAGAAATGTAAGATAAGCATCTAGAGAAATAGTACAGCTGATGTCTTTTTGAAGTTTAAACAGCGACAACAACGTCACTGAAATTTTCACCGGAGCTGTTTTGTACAATAAAAGAGCAATACATGAGTTGAATTCTTTACTTCTAGTTTGATCTTTCCTCCGCACTTCCAACACATCATACAAGTATAATACTGTAATCGCTCTTTGAACAGCATGCTGGGGAAGGAGTTGTGCATTATCTTCAGAGATGTGTTGCTTTCCTATTACTATTCCCACCTCATATAAAGAATGGTTAATGTAAATGCTTCATTAAAGTCATGAGAAAAGTTAAGTTTATCTAATGTGAACGTTTCCTAACATTTATTTCGAAAGTAATGCATTTTTTGGGTTTTGTAAAATGATTTTACAGAACTCTACTAAAATTGCGTCTTTCCGTCCTTGTGTCACAGCAATTTTTCTCACAAACTACATAAGCTAAAAACATATGATTTTGTAATAGGTGTAAAGTGATGCCCTCCTCAAAGTTTCACCACAAAAAAAAACTGTAAGGTGTTTCAGGGGGAGTGGCCCCTGAAAAAAAAATTTTTATCGCATGTAGGCAATATGGATACCAAATGAAAGGTTTTGGTAAGAGCTCTGCAAAACAGGTTTTAAAAATTTTTCTTTGATGGGTGCAGGAGAAGGGGAAATGTACAAAAATTTTATTTTCCTCCCTGTCGCGAGTAGACACCATTGACCTGAAAAATCAGCAAAAATTATAGAGGTAAGCCTTTACAAGTGCAAGAACAACAAACACCTCAGAAGTGGAAATTCGATCAATTTTGTTAATAATAGTACATTATAAGTTTTACATTTTTGCCTATAAAATCTAAATGGGGCCCTTAAATTTCCGAAATCTACAATTTAAGTTTTTTGATAGCAGTCGCATGTGTCTTGAGAATTTTACAATAATCAAACGATACACAGCCAAGTTATGGCCGATTGAATATTTAACAATTACAACACCATTAACACGTGATACTAGGAAGATACACCTTTGCAACGGACGTAGACAATACAAATATTATAGGTAGGAATTTTGATAAAAATTTTAGAGATGGTTTATAATATTGATATGTTATCATGACTAATCAGGCGACGGGGCCAAAACATTTGAAACAAAAAAGTGGCGAGCTTTGAGAATGGAACACTGGAGTGGAACATCAACTCAAATTTTGTCATCATTTCCCGATGCGCCACGAACGTTGCTCTTTCGATTTAATTTTGGAAGGGTGTAGTCTAAACAGGGAGCTACAGTTTAGATATATTTGAAAATGTAAAAGTTAACTGCCATTGCATAATTGATTGATAATGTTCCTATTTCAGACTTGAATAGTTTGTAAAACTTTATTTAGATAAAAAGAAACTCACAGCGACGTTTAATAAGCAAAAACTAAATCTGTTCCTTAGGTAATTAAAAATTCAAGTACTACTAAAATTATAATCGTTCATTATTTTATACTTTTTCACCTCCCTTTTCCTTTCATAATCGTCTTCAGAGGAATTAAGGTGAAATGTATAATCGTTGAGCTTGACCTTCGCTATGTGTGAGAGAACTACATGCACTTAAGGTGTACTAATTTGTTAAGATATCGCCTAACAGTAATTTATTCTGATTTTAATTTCGCAATAAAATAGTATTTTGTGTTGATGTATTTTACTGCTATTAGCTGAACTAACAAGCTGAAGTGTCGTTTGTTGTTCATGTGCTCAACATATGCAACAAAGACTTGCTTTCCGATGCATGCCACTTTAACATTTTTAAGTATACTATTCAGTTTTTTTTTTCTTTAAAAGCCTGCGGATATCAAATAAACAAAGTTATTGTATACTATTCAGTGTAAATAAAAGTTTCTCGTAGCTGGCAGTAAATTGCCTTACAGTCAGTATATTGCTATAGGCGAGACTTGGTCGAACGGATCAAAAATAGCTTAATGATATCTTGATTCAATTTATATGAGGGAACAAATTTGAGCATACGTCGTCTATTACTGTTGAATTTCTCAAACCAGTGATTATTCCCAAAATGAATTATCCTGCGCCCCGATAATAAATTTATCTCTTTAATTTGGGCTATAAAATTGATCAGAAGTTTTAATACAAAATTCGAACTATTTTTCCAATGCATCTTTTTGAAGAGTTCATATATCCTTCTGCTTGTTAATATAAAGATTAATTATTTCGAAATTACTTTTATTCATCTGAAAATTCAATAATATAATAAATGGAATTCATTCTATATATGCCTACAGTCAAAAGAATAATATTAACAACTCCGGGATTCTTTTTTCGGCTTTCGAGGATGAAATAGCTTCCACATCCAGAGAGGCGCTTGAAATCAATACTGTCGTTCGTTGCATTTGCCTGCAAAAACAAAAATATGCATGAGATCCAGATGAGATTTATAAAAGTAAACAGTTTACCGATAGTTGCCCATTAATAATTTTTTCATCTCCATATATTCGTATGTCCAGTATCATTTAACAGACTCCTGGAAAAAGAAATAAAATTGATTTCATCAATAAAATTATTCAAGCAATATGCAAGCAAAACTTGCCCCCAAAATGCAGGCGCTACTACGCGAAAACTAATCGAATAAAATGGACGCCACCGAAATGTAAACATAATCATGCATGAATTGGAAGCAGTGATTTTAAGTGAAAAAACACTTCTAAATATTATATTGTGCTTTCTACATATTATGTTGTTACTTACCTATGAAATGATACTCCTATGGGCTGACGGTGCGTTCTATTATTGCATATTTTCACAATGCACATGATTTTGGAAACTTCATTTGCATTTTCCTTCTTTTCCGTCGAAATATATAGTTTTCTCACTTGCAATCTAACCGATAGATTGTCTCTTATTGTCTTGTTCATTAATAGCGCACAAATCACAAATTTTCACTGATTTTAACTAAAATTCCCACAGCAAACGGGTTTGTTTACGTGGATTCACAGCCGAATTTGACAGCGAATGCAAAAAAATCATCTGATAATATGAAGATTTCTCCTTATCGACAGCGAGAATTGATGACAAGAAAAATCAGTGTTCCATTAGCATCGGGCCGTTCCTGTTAGTTACCTGTTCCAATGTGGCGAGTTTAAATACCCAATAACCTGAATTTAAATTTTTGAACTCAATTTATGAAATCTGTATATTAGTCAAGTTTTGATACGCAGAACTTGTTGTTTGATTTATTAATTGGTTCACAAAACCTTTTTGGCAAGAGCAGTCTCCTGCTACTTCAACTTGTTTGTTCATATTGTTTAGTACTAAGGTCCCTTTCAGCCTTCGCCCCAAAGATAGAGTAACTCATTACCTTGATCGCATCGGCAGTCGAGAAGGTGATGCGGTCAGTACCAATAATGGCCGTGTGCCTATCCACCCAGCTGCGATATGTTCTGATTTTTGCAGCCGTATGTATCATGACTGAACGGGCTTAAAGTACAATCTCGTTGCCAACTAGATTCGAGCCATTGACTTTCGGCTTACGCAGCGAAATCTCTAACCACTACACTAAGTAGGCTATGAGTGGTCATAAAGATGTTTGAAAATCTCCATGTTTAATAGTTTAGGCCATGTACTACATAAAAAAAAATTTGTGTTGATAATCATAAAATAAGAAATAAACTAATACAGAGAACATGAACATTCTTAAATTTTTAATTTATTGACAATTTTGAAGCTGGATCAAGGATGTCAGAATGAAAAAGTTGTGGAGATTTGCAATCTTTAAATATTGGTTTGAGCATATTAAAGGTATTGTATTTATGTTCGTTAGAACTGAAATGTAAGTAATTATTTGATTCGAAAACGAGTTTAGTTTGAAGGAACATTTTTTGCAGTCAATTATTTTGTTAATTTGATATCACTGAAGATGATACAGAGAAGTCAAAACGCGTCTGTTCCCTTAAATAAGCAAGGCCCGACGGTCCTTCGAGAAAAAATATATTTTGCATTCCATATTTCAACGTAATGATTTTAGGCAAAGCTTGAAATAAAGGGTGATTCATTACAAGTGTACACATTTTTGTCGCAAAAAAGCATAATTTTTGTAAAGATTGAGCTTTAATGTTTATTTATTATAAAAGTTTGGTCCCTTACAATTAAATATGAAACATTACTTTGGGCTTATGTGCACCTCGTGCTGCTTTACAGACTATCAAACGATGATTGTAATTTTCGATGACATTTTCGCACATTTCCGGCGTTATTAGGCGTATGTTGGCTCGAATATTATTTTTTAATGCTTCAGTAGTCTGAGGAGTATCAACGTAAATACGATCTTTCAGAAATTGCCAAAGGATGAAATCACAAGGAGTCAAATCACACGATCTCGCCGGCCAATTTATGGGGCCAATTCGTGAAATTATTCGATTTCACGTGGAGCGCAAAATGTTTGCACTGGCGATTCATTATTTTTGTAAAAAGCTTTAACAATAATAAAACGTTTGGCTGATGTGTATGACGCCATGGTTAGAATTGTAAAAGACCAAACTGTCATAACCTGTCAATATATGGACCTAAAATTGGTGATACCTGTAAATAAGAGTTAAGGCCCATTCACATGTGTACACTTGTTATGAATGACCCTATATTACAGTTCAATTGCGTCAAGAAGACTTTTTCTGTAAACATCTCAAGTTTATGGAGATTATTTCCCTGAAATTTATTTAAAATCCATTACTTCACTCTATTTTTCTAAAGAATCAAGAAGCATTGAAATAAAGCAATCTTAAAATTTTCCAGAAATATACTAGCAGCTACTATACAAATAGGCACTATGTTTCCAGCACACTTTTCATTCATAAGTGAGAATGCTTCCTATTCAGACGTCTCGAATGCATTCAAAGCCCTTTGTTTACCAAAAGCAAAACAAGAACTATATATGAATGGAAAGTATTTCAATGTTCTTTCATAGTTTTTGAGACCTATTCTAGGCGGGTTGACTAAACTTTTCAGTACAAGATTCGACGTTTCACTCTCATGTTCATTTTCTGCCCGCTGCTTTATTTTGTTTTCATATGTAAATAGCTTCCATTTACTTGAGTAGTCTCTCATCACTGCAAGCGACGTCATTTATTAATGTTTTATCAACAGCATACACAAGAGAATCAGAGCTATGTAGCCTAAAAGAGGGTAGGAACGGCGTGGTGGACAACAACAAGAATAACAACACCAGATTGCAAGACTACCCTAGTATGTACCATTTCAATGTTTGCTTGTTGTTCATTTCAAGTTTTCACTTAGATGGGGAGAGGAAATTCAACTCTCACATTTTGAGTTTTCTTGTTGATGTTGTTTGTATGCCAGTTGTAGTTAAAATTTTAGCATTGCTTACAGTGTAATAATTTTAGATGCAGTTAGTACAGTAAAGTAGAAAACTGTCAAGCCGGAAAAAATACCTTATTTATATTGAAAAAATGCGTTTTGATTCACTCATATTTGAACAAGTTGAATGAACAGGTATATGTTTCTGTTGGAAGGACTTTTTTCTCAACGTATGAAATGCAGATACATTAAGCGACTAATTAATAAGCTCACAAACACTTCGATGCAACATACGAGTAAATATACTTGCTAGAAAAAGTATCCGTACATGCATAAAATTAAAGTTAATATAGGGTTATCTATTTACGCTTGGGAAAGTAAAGCTCAAGAAAACACATAAAATTTTCAGAGTGTAACAAAATCTCTTATTCAGTATAAAGACATGAACCATTATACGTGAAACACAACGTCATTCAAATATCCTCGACAGGACATCTTACGGGCCTCAATCTTTTTGAGGTAATTTTCAATGACTTTTCTGCACATTTCCGGCAATATCTCGGCCATAACTTCACAAATATTGGTTTTCAATAGCTCAAGATTTTGAGGATTGTTCTCGCAAACACGATCTTTTGCATAGCCTCATAAAAAGAAATCCAAAGGTGTTGGGTCGCAGGATCTTGCGGGCCAATTGACATCACTCAATCTCAAAACTACGCGTCTTGGAAATTCCTCTTGCAAAAGTGCTCGATTAGCCTGTATTATGTGGCTCCGTCCTGTTAGAACCACATGTTCTCCAGATCATAATCTTCAATTTCTCTCCAAAAATAATCGGTTAACATCCGTACATAGCGGTCAGAATTGACTGTCATGGCTCTTCCTTGATCGTTTTCAAAAAATGCGGGCCAACAACACCACCAGACCAGAATGCACACCAAACGGTCACTTTTTCCGGACGCAAAGGCCCTTCTGCAATCATCTGAGGATTTTGAGAGCCCCATATGTGGCAATTCTGTTTATTTACGTAACCACTGAGCGAAAAATGAGCCTCATCCCTAAAGAAAATTTTGTTCGAAAAATCGTTATCAATGGTTGTTGTTCAACCACCCAATTTGCATACATTCTGTATTGTGTATGGTCTAGAGGCTTAAGTTCTTGAGTGAGTTGGTGTAGTGCTTTGTTAAGTTCTGAAAGTCCGTGAAGGACTGCAGCGATGTTCTGCTGTCTCGGCAGAAGAAGATGGAGATATCTGTCGAGAATGTCTTTGTCTGGGGACGCGTGAATGCGCTGGCAGGCTAGCATTGCGGTGTCGTGGGGTGGGGTCATTCCCCCAGCACAAGGACCCACTAAAAAAAATTTCGCACTCACGAATTTCTTGGGGTCGAAGAAAGACAAGGCAACCGAAGTCGCAAAAAGTGTAGGTAACTACACGAGGGACAACTGACTTGTTCAAGGAACAAGGGTAACAAGTAAAAAGAATTGGAAGCAGGGTGACCTCGTCGTTACCCGGAGAGGCTCATGGCCCACAAATGAGAGAAGGGCAACTGGGTGATGATGGAGCCCCTTCGCACCCACCCAACCGGATTAATATCCATATTTGTTGCAGTAGCCAGGTATTCGTCTTCTGAGTGGTAAACTCATACAACTTAACTTGCAGAAGTCTTCCCATCAGAAAAAAGTACCCTAATGACCAATTTAAATAGAATTATACGAATCGATTGCATAACTCTATGCCATAAAGAGGCACTCTGCTTGTACCCGGTGGCTGGCGGCTGGCTCATGTTTTATGAGGAAAGCCTGCCACCGTACCGAGTCCTATACTCGGTCCAAAGGAAGCAAAATAGAAAGACCGGAGTTCTTATTTAATTCCACATTTTGGCTCCTTTATTATCTCATAAATAGGTTTCTGATACAATTTTTTTTACAATTTTGACCTCAGTTTAGTCTTTTGTAACAGCCTTACTGAAAGAACAATTTACATTTCCTTTGGTAACTCACTCTATAAAAACCTCTACTCGAGTATAACCGATTTTTTTTTTGTTTTTTTTTGTTTTATACAAATTCAGTACTAACGGAACACGACTACATCCGTCCTTTTTGGTTGTTCTTTTTCTATGCCAAAAGTCTTTTGTTCTGTTCTAAATTTACTTGATAATTTACAACATATAGCTTAATTATCCTCAATCAATTTAATTCATGCCTAAAGGTTAATTTCAAGACATACTTTATCAAATTTATAAAGCAAAAAAAATGAAAAAAAACATGCAGGAAAAACTTTAAAAACGAAAGGGTATTTACCCTGACCTCCTCCTACGAGCGCTCGTGTTTGGGGCGGGCAAGGGCCTGCAAACTTGTATTATTTTGTTTTCATTTAAATTCACGAGCGAGTTATCATAACTTAACACAAACATTTACAAATAATCACTTATAAATTTAATTTGTAATTGTTTTATATCATCGCGTTCAATTATTTTTAAAATTCAAGCTTAAAAATTTCTTTTTTTTTTATCTTAGAAAACTTGATCACTAACTTTCCTTGTCTACTATGAAACTTTCCAATATAAACGTTCTAAAAAACCCCGATAACAGACATTCTCTCTACACCGTTTGATTTGCCAGCTATAGTCGACTTAATATTGCCAGCGAACACCATACGGTCAATGATTATTTCCTTCTTCGGTAATTTTTCGATTCTCCACTTGCTGCGCTTCACATTAGCAGGAATAACACGTAGTCAGCGAGATGAATTTACAGTTAGAATCAAAATTAATGAATGACAATATATCTTAACGCGTTTCCTCAGTATGAATGATTTTTCTTGAAAACCCGGATCAAATGTACTCTAAACAAAACTGCCGGTTGATCAACACGATCGACGAAAAGTACATCTAAGTGAGTGAATTAAGTTTAATTGCTTGAAGAATAGCGTGCAAACTCAAATCAACGGATACTGAACACTTCACATATGCGATCGGTTATTCATAACTAACTGAAACTTTATACTTTGGATCAACTTAAATTTCAATATTTTCAAGAAACACGGAACAATCCTCTAAATCTTCCCGAGCTCTTTTTCGTTTCACTCGTTACTCGTCTATACTTGTTCGCGCACAACCCCGTAAACGTGCATTTCGACCTAGGGACATTGTCTCACCGTACGGCACATACCCACGATTGCGCTAACTCTAGGTGCTGTAATTCTTCACTGCACTCCAATCACTTCGCGATTTCCCCGGTCTTTCTTTATTTATTTGATATACAAATTCCGCGATTATTTTTTTCTTCTTGTTGTCCCCGTCCCGTTTTTTCGTCGTCTCGGTTGCCGTCGATTTCTCGCGCCACTGCTTCTCCTTCAATCTCACCGACAAAAAAACTTTTCGCTGGCGCGCGGGAACTCAACTACCAACGTCCGCGATGTGTGGCGGTTTCGAGCAGACTCCCCGAAATCTCTTGGCGACAGCACCAGCAACCCCAACCGGTCCTGCTCCCGCTACCGCCACCGCTATTCCTTCGCTCAATCCTGATTGTTTTGGAATTTGTTAAGACTTGAAAGTTAAAAGCATGTATGTGTCATGTTCGCATTTGGCAGAAGTTATAGCGATTCACATTTGGCAATAAAAATAATTGTTTGGGAGGAAAAACATCTCAAATGTAATCAGTTTTGGTGTTTGTGTTAATTGTATGTTTATTTTCTATACAAAATATAATAACAGAATACTTTATTATATTGCGAAATAACAAATTTGCGCGATGCTGTCGAGATTTGATCTTGCCTATCTATTCCGCTTTGATTTTATCTAAAATTCTTGCTATGAATATCAGTAGGCAGTATATTTTTGTCTATTTGTCATTAAACACAATTGAACTTTACTCTATAATGGAAGATTGTATATTTGCAAAAGACTTCAAATTTCTTCGTTAATTAAGCTTAATAATACTTTATAACGTTTTACTTTAACACTTTACTCTATTGTGTACCTGCAGAAAGTGGTTGGGCCTGAATTATGTTGCTAAGAGATATTGATTGTTGTCACAAATTAAATTTTAAATGATCAACAAAACATGTTGCATATTGTACACTTAAAGTTCAGGCCACGATAGTCAATCGTTTTGGCTAGTAAGCAGGAGAGTGCTCCTACCAGAAGGTCTTTGTAAGCATCCTAGGGTTAGAAACAAGTTTTCTAATAGCGTGAATCGATAACTTGAATTATTCATCCAATACTTAGATATGAAATCGTTCAAATTTATACAAAAGATGCACAGTTTCTTTCATAAGCACAGTGCAGCCGCCATTTTAATCTAGCTTAAATGATTTTTCTGAATGCTCGGCCGATTGAACATGTTCAAGTTAAACACTATTCCTTAAATTTTCATGGAAATTGAAAGAAAATAAAAGTGCCTAAGTCAATTTTAAATATATAGGGTTTTTCAATAAGAGGTGTTATTTTGAATAGATCTTCTGATTTAACACCTTGCGACTTCTTCCTTTGGAGCCACGTGATAGAGAAGGCCTATGCCAATAGCCCAGCGTCGATTCAAGATCTCAAAGATGAAATTCGTGAGGCTATTGAGGACATAGGGTAACCACTTTGCGATTTGATTATGGAAAATTTCATGAAGAGGATATGGTCCTGTAAGCGTGTCGTAGAGGTTATTTGCTCAATGTTAATTATTGCTATTAACGGCATATCTTCTTCTTTACAATGAAATAAACATTCGATCACTTGTATAAAAAGTGGCATTTTTCATTTAATATCAAAATAACACCTCTTATTGGAAAACCCTATATCAACCATAAACACGTGTTATTGTTGGTGTAATTCCATATAATTGAAATGGCTATAACTCACTTGATTATGATTCGATCTCAATTAAATTTTGTGAACATATATACCTTATGTTAGTCTATATAATTTCAAGAAGTTTAAAGGTACCGTTTTGATTTTATGGGCGAAAATGTAAAATCTACAAATCATACTATTATTAACAAAGTTGAGTGAATTTCGATTTCTAAGGTTGCCCTTGTGCTCATAAAGGTCCACATTCGTGATAATTTTCAGATTTTTCGGCTGAAAGGTGTCCAATCGCGAGTGGGGGGGGGGGGGGGGACACAAATTTTGGGTACATTTTGCCTTCCCCTGGACCCCCTAATTCATAAAATGATTTTTTTATTCCAGATTCTAAAAGTTCTAATCAAGACCTTTCATTTGATATCCCAGTCGACTGCCTTTGATGAAAAAAAATGTTTAAGGGCCAAATCGTTTATAGGGGGGACCCCCCTTAAACATTTTTTAAATTTTTTTTATGGCCTTAACTTCTGAGAGACTATCATTTCTGACCTTTTCACAAAGTTTGAGCATTCTAGCTTTTATAGTTTCTGAGGAAATCAGCTGTGACGCACGGACAGACGGACGGACGGACAGACGGACGGACAGACGGACAGACAGGTCGCGAAACTAGTAGGTCTTTGTAAAAAATTTTTTTACAAAGACCTAAAAAAGGAGATAATTGCAATAAGTCGGACGGAATTGAAAAATACTACAATTAATATCTTTAGTATAGATAAGAAAAAGTAAAACGGGCTTAACATCTTTATATTTTCACTATACTTTAAATTCTTCATTTTATTCTTTGTTGTTTTTGGGTTTCATCTTTTTCTGTAGCTGGGAATTGGATTCTAGTTTTATTTGAAGCTGCTATATAGATGTGATTTTTTTTTTTGTTTTTGTTTTTAAGGGGAGGCGGGGTGAATTTGTTGCATACTTTCTTCTTGTTACATTTATAAATATATAGTTTAATTTTCGTGCGATAGGCTGAATCTGCGACATTCATTCAATCGAAGTTTTACTATCGTCTAGTAGAAGTTGCTCATCATCTTCTTTACTTCTTTTAAGTTTGTTTGATTAGAGGTAAGTCAGTATTTATCAGTAAGCCTGTGTCTCTTTATAATCACTAGGGTCCATAGTGTAGAATTCTTCCAGTTTCCATTGTAGGGTCTCGAATGTTGGTCGACACATTGGCTCTTTATGCCAGCATTCCAACATGATTTCGTTGAGGCGCGGGTCACAACCGGGCGGACAAGGCATACGATATGCCTGTTCGACTTGTGTTAAAACTTCAGCGTTGGTCATACCAGGATATGGAATTCGTCCGTATGTTACTAATTCTGTTAATAAGATACCGAAACTCCACACATCCGATTTAATGGAGAATTTGCTATAATTGGCTGCTGAAATACATGAATTTGTTAGCTGTACTGCACGGTTGGTGATTATAGGTAGATCGTGCCCGCGTGTGCTGACTGGAAGGTGGTCTGAAATGGTCAAGTGGCCGTGTACTGGAATTTGCGGATGTTTATGTTGACAGTGCAATGTGCCGTGCTCAATTACTACACTGGATTTTGTACGGATGGAGATGCAAATCCAAATGCAAAATCCGCCACAATGGGCCGTAAGACAAGTCCAAATGTTGAGCACGTCGAGAAATTGACAAATTCGGGTCTTCCTCCACACTTTGCACTCCACACTTTTGATGCACAGGCCTTGCAATATCAATAACCAATCCAGTCTCTTCAAATTTTTTCACTGTGTTCTAATTGCTTGCTACTAATCGGCTCGTAAAGCCCTTAATGTTGATACAGCAGAATCACCATATTTATAATAAAATTTAATAATTTTAACGCGTTCTTCGACTGCTAAACGATCCATATTTCTAAATGGCAAACCTTCATCGAAAAAACACGCTTTGGATGACATTTAGTTTAAACAAATATCAAATGGCAGGGTTATACTTTCTCTACCACGAAATGGATAACCCTGTACTATATGTGTATTAAAGGGAAGGTGTTCATGTAATTTGACCGTTTCTTTTAGCATCACATTAAGCGGATATTCTTCCTTCATTTCCTTCATATTTCGCCATGTTTACTAGTTGAAAGAGCTTTCAATGAATGGGATATATAAAACGTAGCAGCATATTTGACTAGAAAAATTTCCACACACGACAAAACAGGGGATTCTCCGAGTTACGTGGTGACTTATTAAGATACGTGTGCATGTACTTGAACCAAATGGCATGTCAATTTTTAATAGCTTTTGAAGTGAATAAAGTAATTACCAGTGTTTTCAAGGAAAATATTGCGATGGTGAATGAAAAATTATCCTTAAACTCAAAGAAGAAGGCAAATCCTTCCGTGAAGTAAGAAAATCAATAGGAAGTACCCACTTTCCGGTCCAGTATACCATGCAATCATTTAATACAACTGGCTCTATAGTGTCCAAGCCACGTTCTGGTCGGCCAAGAAATGTACAGTATTACAAGCAGTGAAAAAGAACCAAAGGATAACTGCTATTGAAATAAGAGAAAACTTAAAAAAAAGATCATTTGGCAAGAAATTCCATGAAGAAACTGTACAAAAAATATTAGAAGAGAAAATCTATACATATCGGTAATGAATAGAAAAACCATGTTGACTTTGAAAAAGAATATTTAAACAAGCCTTCAGAGTTTTGGGAACAGAAATTATTCTCGGATGAAAGCATCTCCTTTATATTTGGTATCAATGGAAAAAAGTTAGTGTGGCGGAAGAGTGGTACTGCATCCACGAAAAAAATTCTATCACTAACCATTACACATGGTGGAGTTGGTAAGTTAGTCTTCATAGATTCAACGATGAATCAATATGCTTAAGTAAACTTTTTGAAGACCGGTATGAAGCAAATGATCGTCAGTTAGGACTTGGTGACAATCCTAACCACACGGCACACAGCATTAAGCTTTGGTTGCTGTTCAATACGAATCTTCGTACGCCACCTTAATTTCCATACCTCAGTCTCAAGTATCCTGAAAGTATTGATTAAAAATTTTTGATAAAAAGTTTTAACACAAAAGTTTTCCGTACAATAATTTTTTTGAAATGTTTTCTTTTCGTTGTGTACGGATACTTTTTCTGGCAAGTGTATATAAAATAATAGGCTTAAAGAAAACAAACTATCACTGTAATCTAAGCAGCTGCCATTTTGTTGCAGCATATATGGCTCAGCGTACAGGGTCTCAAAAATATTTAAATTATTCGAATTATTTTTTTAATATCCTGTCATGCTCTTCTTTAGCTACGATCAAATTTTTAATGCGTAAAACGCTGGGTGTTTACACAATCTACTCTCGAGCCTGATTTAGACCTTCATCTTCAACGGTTGTTTAGTGCGAATAGTCTTCATAGAAAATGTTTAGTGTAGTGGTACAGTGACTAGCTTCAACGCGTGATTCAATAGAACAAACGTTTTAAGTGTGTGTGTATGTATCAGTTTTCATCGCACCATACAAACAGCAATCCAATTAAAACCAACAAGAGCCAGGTGCAATTCAAGATTCTTGGGTGAGTGTGTTTGTACTCGCTTTACTTAGATTTAGTTAGTTCGACAAAAGGACAAATACTTGATTATCGGACTCGGGTAATCAACTCTGCTCGAAGCAAAACATTTTTAGAATGTGTTAGGCAGAATGGAGGGGACGATGGGACCTGGAGATGACCCAAAGGACCAGCAAAATATGGTTTTTCATAAGCAATTTAGAAAATTGGAGAACAAATTTGATCAGGTTCTCAAGGAGCTTCAGCTCATGAGAGAGCAACTTCAGAGCTCTCAACAACCCCTACTGAACGCTCAGGCCACACTTGCAGAACAACGCAGGAAAAATGACGAGCTCTTGCTGAAGCTTGTAGAGAAGATGTCGCTCAAAAAGGGTACGAAAAAACGAAGGTTGTCGAACTCCCCGACATCCTCAACCAAATTGACCTACTCTTCAGAAGAGGAAAAACAAGAATCGGTTGAATTGGTTTCCGACAAAGAAATTGAGGAGGAACTCTGTGAAGAGGAGACAGAGGAGGAGCCGGAAGAAGGGACATTTCCAACCCTTTCCACCCAAAACCCACGGTTAGTTTCCCAGAAATGAGGATAATCCCCAAAGCCAAACCTCCGACATCTTCAGTTCCCGCTCATCTCTCTCCCACAAAACCAGAACAGGACAACAAACGAACTGTACCGATTGTATTACGTGAACCTGAAAAATGGACGAACTTTTCGAAGATGCTACGAGACAAAAGCATAAAGTTTGTTTCGGCAAAACGTGTATACCATGGTATATAGATAATAACACAGACTACAACTGACCATCGACCAAACAAAAACTTCAATATCATACGTACTATCTGCCGGAATTAAACGTGGTCCTTCATGGACTACATGGCCTCACCTGCGAAGAAATTAAGGAAGACCTCGAACTACAAGGCTTTCACCCATTTGAAGTTCTCTTCATAAAACTGCAAAATAGTCCATCAAGACTTGTCAAAGTCCTCCTCCCAAAGGAGGAAACTTCTATTTTTAATATAACTGCGGTTTGCCATCTGATCTGCAAGGTGGAAACATTGAAGCCTAGAAATGGTCTAGCGATGTGTCACAGCTGCCAACAATTTGGTCATTCCTCTAGCAATTGTCATGCCCGGTGCGTTAAATGTGATAACATGCATCACCACAAAGATTGTATCAAGGCGAAAGATGAACAATGAAATGTGTCAATTGTAAAGGAGAGCATCCGGCCAAATATGTGGGTTATCGGAAAAAAATCCCAATAATATTAGGAAGACGGTTGCACAGATGGCTGCACAGAAAAACCCAAACACAAACACAAGCCTTCCCACAACCGCAAAAACAAATAACATCTCAACATCAACAGACAAAACACAATTCACCAAAAAACAACCACAAACAACACACAACACTTTCACTCAACCAGACATGGGACAATTCTTTGCCTCAATGCAATCTCAGTTTCAGCTTATGATGCAAGATATGATGGTGAAGATATTGCAGGGAATGTTCTCTGCCCAAAACATGACACCAAACACAAATAAATAATAATAGATCCAGTGAATCACATTTCCATACTCACGTGGAATGCAAATTCCTTGCTTCCGAAGGTGGGAGAGTTTAAACAATTTATACTAGATTAAAAATTTGATATTATACTCCTCCAAGAAACCTTTCTGAAGCTCGGGACTCGTTTCCATATCCCTAACTACATGCTGTACAGAAACGACAGAATGACTGGTAGGGGAGGTGGAACATCCATTCTCGTGCGAAGAAATGTGAATCACCACGTAATCACAACACCAAAAATGCAACGAGCACCCGCCTTTGAATTAATCGTGATTTCTTTGTATAATCCCTCCAACAACAAACACCTAGCCCAAGACCTTGCTTCTCTCTTCACCCTCGAAGACCCAGTCCTGGTAATAGGAGACTTCAATGCATGTCATCAACAATGGGGAGCTGTGAGAAGAAATCAAGCTGGAACTGTGCTGAGTAGATTCATCACAAGCATTGAAGGTAGCCTGCATATCCCCGATAAACTAACCCACTTTGGCCAAACATCTAGCAACATTCTGGATATTGGAGTCTCTCAAAAATTCCATCAAAACCTCTAAAAGTTAAAAAGCTCATAAATTGGAAGGCTTTCCAAGACTCGCTGGCAAACAAAAGTTTCACACAAGAATTAAACACAGCTAGTGACGTCAAAAAAGTTATTCAAGAAATAACAGAGAAGATTAAACAGGCAAAAGAGGACCACACAGTCACAACTTCGGCAAGGGAACACAAGCTCTTCTCCGGGCTTGGTCATTCTTCCTTATTAAGTTTTTTATATCTTGAGGGAGTTCATAGGGGATGAACTCCCTCAAGATATAAAAAACTTGATAAGAAGAAAGAATCAAGCCCAGAGAAGAGCTAGGAGCACGGGTGATCCTAGACTTAGAACGAAAGCGAACCAGTTAACAAACAAGGTCCAAAATAAAATCCATGAATTTCATAACGAGCAATGGGAGAGCTTCTTACAGAGCCTGGAGCCTGGCGAGAATGTCTTTTGGAGGACTATTAAATATTTTCGAACGAAAAACAAGGTAGTTGTGCCACCAATCCATGGACAAAATGGCCTCAAATTCGACAATGCAGGAAAGGTGGAAGCCTTTGCAGACACACTAGAACTTCAGTTCCACGAAAACATCTTCCAAGAGGAGGATATTGACGAAGAAGACCAAGTTTTAAATAAAGTTCACGAGATAACACACATGCAAATTCAGGCAGATAGCACATTAGAGCCAATCAACTTAGAAAAGACAAAAGATCTTATACTAAGACTCAACAAACGTAAAGTACCTGGTTTTGATACATCCACAAACACGACGCTTAAATGACTGCCTGACAACCTGCTACTGACAATTACCGACGTAATTAACGCAATCTTCCGTTTGCGGAGATACCCCAAAATATGGAAGTCAGCAGTAGTAATAGTTATCCCCAAACCAGGGAAGGATCTAATTTTTCCACAGAATTGGAGGCCAATTAGTCTCGTCTCATTTCCATACAAAGTTACTAAAAGAGCTATTCTTAAAAGACTTCAAAATAATATTGACACAAATCAAACTCTTCCTGACGAACAATTCGGATTCAGAACAGCTCATTCCATAGAACTCCAGCTAACAAGTGTGGTCCAACATATAAGAAACGGATGAACCGCAGGAAGTCAACGGGCTTAGATGTATTTGACATGCCGAAAGCCTTTGACAAAATCTGGCATGCAGGACTTATCTTCAAAATGCATGAACTCAAAATACCACTCACGTTAATATAAATAATTCATTCATTCCTACAAGGCAGATTTTTCCGTGTCAAAAGTGACAACTTCTTCTCAAACCTGCGGTCAATTCTAGCTGGATTTCCCCAAGGATCACCTATTTCACCAATCCTCTACAGCGTATACACTGCTGACTTACCTAGCCTTCCCAACAATGTTCAAGTTTCCCTATATGTATATATTATTCAGCTCGACAAACAGAAGTCATCACCTTAAAACTGCAACAATCTATCGATACTTCCCTGGAATACTTCCGCAAATGCAAGATCAAACTAAATAACGACAAGACGCAAGCAATCTTTATCTCAAGACACAGACGTCAACAACCACCAACTTTACAAATAAATTCAGACATTATACCTTAGAACAGAACCGCAAAATACCTAGGACTAACTCTGGACCAAAAACTGACATGGGATGACCACATACGAATAAAACGACAGCGCTGCATTGGTATCCTATCCTCAGTAAAACCCATCCTAAAATATAACCGGCTCAACATTAAAAATAAGTTGTTCATATATAAGCAAATAATACGCCCGACATTACTTTATGGATGTATCGCATTTTGTCAAACATCAAAAACAAACAAGAAAACCCTCCAATCACTGCAAAACAGGGCCATAAGATGGATCTTCCAAATCCCATGGTATATTAAAAACACAGACATCTACAAAGACCTACGAATCGAGACTATTGACAAATATATACGCGACCGTGCTTTAAAACTTTTTGACAAAATAGACGAACACTATAATAAAACCTTGGGATTTCCAAAGATTTCTGAGAGGGCACGAGTGACTTACCCGAGCCTCCGATCTATATTAGACAATACAGAAACTAACTCTAAATCATAGGTAATAGTGGGTGCATAAGCACTCACAGGCAAGTACGGAGTAAAAGTGCTCAATCCTACTAACTACAAGGACCCCCCTAACTCCAATCTACTCTCATAATACCACGACAAACGTGTCGATAGTACATTCACATAGCATCCAAACCTTCCATTTAACCTGTCTTGCACACTTTCTGAATTTTCTCAGAAGCCGGTCAGCTGAGCCCAAGACTGTTGTATTCAAAAAACAAAACGAAAACCAAAAAAAAAATTCTGATGCACGTGTTCTTTTATGCATTTCAAAACATGGGAGTGCTGCCAGATGCTGAATAAAAAACTAACGACGTGATTATTTCCTTGAATTCATTGTTAAGCACAAGCCTGACATCATGCTTCTCACTGAAACCCACCTCAATTCATACCACTCAATGACATTCAGGGATTTGGAATTCGTTAGAAACAAAAGGGTAAACGGTGATGGAGGAGGTGGCACCGGGATATTGGTTCAAAGACCCTATTGTTTCCAAAATATCGAAAAAGTCGAATTCAAAAGCTTTGAATCGCTTGATGTCCGCTATCAAAATCTCACTGCCAGGTTTGGATAACCTCTTCGTTATCTCTGCCTATGCAACTAGTCGTAATGTTCTCAAGTTCAAGGAGGAATTCATTTCCTTGTTTGAAGTACTGAAACTGAACAGGCTGTATATTTATTATATTCTTGCTGGTGACCTGAACGTCAAGCATACATCATGGCTGAATGCCACTAATAATTCAAGAGGTGTATTCCTGAAATCGTGGATAATAGAGAACCAAATTGAATACAGGTACAATTTCTATGGGTCGGAGCTCCCAACACGCCCTAATGCAAATTCATATTTGAGCCTCTGCATTGCAGACGCAAGACTTGAATTCAGCTTTAATAGTCCTCAAAGAAAACTGCAGGTGGTTACTTATGATAGCAACCATAAAACAATCGTAATGCATATCAATTACCAAAGGGATGGTTTCTTCCTCATTCCAGCTCAACATGAAAATCATCGGCTGAATTTCAAACAAACAGACTGGGGAAAGGTACAAAAGAAGTTTAATCGGGAGTACCAGAAGCAATGTCTTCCTTCGGATGATGGCAACTCTTGCTCAATGGTTCCTAATGGCAGGAATCTAACCAACGATGAAATAGATCTTTCTTTGTCGAAGTTAGAGAAGCTGACGTTGGAAACGATTGAGAAAGTAGTTCCCAAGATTAAACATAGAAAAAATATGGAAGGATATGAAACACCAACCATCACAAGGTTGAAAAGATGGGAAAGCCTTCTCCTCAACGCGTCAACAATATTTATTGACGATTTTCGGACTACAACCATCCCTCGTTGGCTTTGTTGAAATTACATCTGAAGAATATCCGGAACTTAATCCGTTCATACTTCAGAAGTGAGGTCAGTAACTAATGGGTGGAAAATGGAGGGGTACTGGCCCACAGGACTCAGATGGCGCTTTCGCAAAAGTGAATAGCATATTCCGCAAGAAGTCTCGAGTGAAGGTGCCAAATCTAGAAGTCAATAGTGATGAGATAAATCTTCTTGATAGGGGTGGTATCGGAATTGATAGTACGATTCCGGATAGAAATCGAAACAGGATTATTTGTGATGGACTGCATAAACTTGCCCTGATTGGAACACATTTTGAATTGGTTCATCATCCAAACCCTGAGAGAGGGAATGAAATATTTTCAGAGGTCGTTTAAGCAAAAACTTTCTACTTCAAATCAAGCCCGAATAGCCAATCAATACTTCATTTCAATGAAACATTAACAACTGACCCCGTACGGAGCTTGAATCTTATTGATTATTTTTTCAGCTATGAAGACTTGTGTTTCATATTTCGCAGGATAAACAATAAGTAATCATGTGGTACCGATGGTATTCCAAATGTAGTTCTCCGACATTTGCCTGAGATTGCTATTAGGAATTATTGCATATTGTTCAACAACATGTTAAGCAGTTTATATTTCCCAAATAAGTGGAAAAAGGCTAAGGTATTTCCGAAAAGAAAAAAATCTTCATGCCCTAAAAGCTATTGCCCAATCAGCTTACTGCCTAACATCGGCAACGTGTCTGATATGATACTCAATAGAGTATTGAACACCTATATTGAGGAATTTGAGTTGATGCCGAATTGCCAATTTGGTTTTCGTGCCAGACATTCGAACATACATGCAAAAGCGAAAGTAACCTCAGACATTTGTTAGAAACTAAACAACAAAGAATGCGTTGGAGCGTGTCTCATTGATATAATAAGAAGATAAAATATCCTTCGAGTTTGAGTTCACGAGACCAACAATCCCAATGGAGATACTCATTTGGTAGATTCGTTGAAGTTGGTTGAGCTGAGAAGAAGCAATCTAGGTATTGGTGGCTGAATGACAATGTCAAAATTGTTCGTGTTTATTTCCAGTTTTAGTGTTTTTCGTTTCTTAGTTTTTGAGTTTCAGCTCATTATTGCTGCATTTAGTGTTGTTGTTTATTTGAGTTAAAAATTAGGGATAGGTTAAGTATGTGTTATGTTTATTTTATAAGGTTAGATATAACGTTAAACGCATAGGTTAGGAATATTGTGGTAGAATTTTTTAGTGTAAGATACAGTTTATTGATTGATTGCATTTTTATGAGAATTAGGTTATAACATATTAGGTGTGTAGTTCACTGTTCTGTTAAAATTATAAATAATTTTGAATAGGGTAGGTTGGTTTTTTCTCCTTTTTCCAATCAAATGATAAAATAGTAATAATCTTAATTAATTTGAATTTGCTATGGTTTTGTTTTGCATCAAATGCGTTTAACTGATAACGCATAGATTTAAAGAACCAATTAGGCCAATAAGTTTGTGTATTGTTATTGTTACAAATTTTCTTTACATTCTTTTAAAATTTATAACGGTTATTATTGAATAAAGAGCTTTTGACTTTGACTTCGGAGCCCGATTGTTTCCTACCGTTACGGAAACGTAGTGAAATGACAAATACGAAACTGGCGACAATTATCAACAAAAGTAATCAAGAGCAAGATAAATCCACCGATGATGGATGCAAACTACAAACAATGAAGAAATGATCAAGCTGCGTAAAAAAATTATGAACTAAGGCTACAAGTACAGCCCACAAGATGTGGTCGAGAAAAGGATGAAGGTTTAAAAGCCGCAATTGCAAAAACTAATGTAATAGGAAACAAAGGCGGAGAAAAATGTGAAACAGACGATCCCGGCGCTGGTGACACTAACGATAGTTAAAACTTTTTTGCAGCGCTGGAAGGTCTGGAAGAAGAAATGGAAATTGAAGGAAGTTTCAAAGATAACTCTACTAAAGATTAAAAGGTAAAATTGATTCAATATTTAAAACCTCACAATAAGGAGAAGGAACCAACTCTTAGTTTTTTAGCTTCTCCAAAAAAGCCAGCATCAAGTCAGAAAAAGTTCCTTCAACAAATGCATTTAGACAAAGTAGAAGAAATTTGGTTCGGCTATCGGCAACCAAAAATCAATTAACCAATTTTGAAATCAATAGAGCAAACTCAGAAAAATCAACTATTAAAACCAAATGACTGGTTGATTTTAAGTCAGCCAAAGGCGCTTTAAATCCTGGGAAGATTTCACACTTCACCTGCTCCCCAAAAAGTAAAAATAGTCCCGTTGGCACCACCAGCCGGAAAGGCAAATTTCTGTAGGTACCTATATTTTTAAAAGCAAATAATCGTTTTGTTGGCCTTCATTTTTAAAAGTTAAACTATTTTTAAGGACAAGTAAAAGTAGCAAGAGAGTACTCCTGCCAGAAGGGTATTTTAAAATATTTAGTAAATCAAACAACGTATTATGAATACCAAAATTTTGCTCAAACATATATTCCATGAATTGAGGTCAAAAAAATAATTTATGGTTATTATGTTGACCTCAATGACTGAGTAGTCATGATAACATATCAAAGTTTTAACATATTTCTAAAATTTTCATCAAAACTTTTACACATCTGTTAAGTTTTGATTCTTTGCAAACTTTTATTTACACAGTATCATGTGTAATTGTTGCTGTAATTGATAAATTTCAATCGTCTATAACTTAATTTTGATGAAAACTTCAGAAAGCGTTTTACATAAACCAAGTTGAAGAAGCAGGAGAGTGCTCTTGCCAAAAGGATTTTGTAAAACAATTAGTAAATCAAACAATATATTCTGCATATCAAAATTTGACTAATATACAGATTCCATAGATTGAGTTCGAAAAATCATTATAGTTGTTATGTGCCATTTTGTTTCAAGTGTTTCGACCCCGTCACTTAATTAGTCATAATAACACATCAATATTACAAACCATTTCTAAAACTTTCATCAAAATTCCTACATATTTGGAGTGTCTAGGTCCGTTACAAACGTGTATCTCCCTATTATCGTGGGTTAAGGTTGTTGTGATTGTTAAATATTCAATCAGCTGTAACTTAGCAGTTTATTGTTTGGTTGACATGAAATTTTTGGGCACATGCAACTGCTACCAGAAAACTGAAATAGTAGCTTCTAATAAATTTAAGGATCCCATTATAATTTTATTGCCAAAAACGTAAAATTTATGCAATGTACTATTATTAACAAAATTGATAGAATTTTGACTTATCAGGCATTTACTGCCTTTGTACTCCTAAAGACTTACGTCAACGATTTTTTTCAGATTTTTTAGGTCACAGGTGTCCAATTGCGAGAGGGGACACCAAATTTTTGTACATTTCTCCTCCCCTGCACCCCTGAAAGCAAAACTTCTTCGGTTAGGAGACCGTAGGAGGTGCCACTTGCTTTTTCCTTGATTCCAAGTAGCCACCAAGCGAGAAATGTGGCCACCAAACACCCCTCACACAGCTGGAAATAAGTCCTACTACATTTATCTAACACGGAAAAATCAGTCAAAGCCTGGGCAACCACTTTGCACTCTTTCGTCGGTATCAGTTTACCTAACGTAACTCGCACTGGGGACCCGAGCTAAAATTTAAAACACAGCCGAGCTAAAATCTAAAACATACCCGAGCTAAAATCTAAAACACACCCGAGCCAGCTGTACAATCCACTTCTGGTTAAATATTTCTTTTTAGGGTTTTGTAAAATAATTTTACAAAGCCCTACTAGTTTCGCGACCAGTCTGTCCGTCTGTCCGTCCGTCCGTCCGTCCGTCCGTCCGTCCGTCCGTCCGTCCGCCCGTCCGTCCGTCCGTCCGTGTGTCACAGCAGTTTTTCTCGAAAACTACTTAAGCTAGAAACATCAAATTTTGTGTGTAGGTGCAAAGTGGTGATCTCTTCAAAGTGCAACTACAAAAAAATTTTATAAGGTATTTAAGGGGGGTCTCCCCATATAGGAGAGTGACCCCCCGAAAAAAAATTTCATCAAAGGCAGCCGATATGGGTATCAAATGAAAGGTCTTGATGAGAACTTTTCAAAACAGGTCTTAATTTGGCAAAATTTGCTTCGAGGGGCGTACAGGGAGGGGAAATACACGAAAAATTTGTGTCCCCCCCCCGCGATTGGACACCTGTGATCCGAAAAATCTGAAAAAAATCAAGAATGTAGCCCTTTTTGAGTACAACAACAACAAATAGTTAGAAGTCGCAATTCACTCAACTTTGTTAGTAATAGTATGATTTATTGATGTTATGTTTTCTTGAATAAAATCTTAACGGTGCCTTTAACTTCAATAAAATTACACAGTACACAGATGATTATTTATAAGGTTGATCTATCCTGATAGTTTCATAAAGATTGAATCATATTTAGCGAAGTTATAGCGGTTTGAATTTTCCTGTATTACTATGGAACAATATGCGCTGCATTTATTACTATGGCAACATATGCGCTTTTTACCGACTCAGCCACTACAGTTTTGCTAGGATTTGCATGAAAATTTCAGGAATGATAAGTGTCATGCATATCTTTAAGAATCGGTTCAGCTAGTGATATCAGTAATCGTAAAACAAAATAGTGGCTGTTTTAAATGCGAAGATTGAATAATTTTGAGTTATTTTTTCCCAACTTCAACGTTTAATTGGCATGCTTTGAACACTTGATTCAATTTAATGAATGGCTGAAGATGAGTACCTACAATTAATGCTCATAAGTGAAACAAGTCAAGGAGGTGGGAGAGAGCTCCTAGCAAAAGGGTTTTGTAACCATTCTAGGATTCGAAAAAATTGGCCATTAATCGATGATAACACTACAGGAGAGTGGCCCCTGAAAAAAAAAATTCATCAAACGTAGCCGATATGAGTATGAAATAAAAGTTTTCATGTGAGCTTTTCAAAAAAGTTGTTAAACAGTCAGTTTTTGCTTCAGTGGGGGCACAGGGGGGAAACACATGAAAAATGTGTTTCCTCCGTCGCGGGTGGACATCTGAAATAATTATCAAGGGAGATATTTATGAGCATAACAATATCAAAAACCTCAGAAGTCGAAATTCGTTCAACTTTATTAATAATAGTATGATATTCGTATTTCGTATTTTCTCCAATAAAATCGTCTTTGACATGTTTCTTGATTTGATTCGATCTGGTGACTGCATTTTGTAAATTGAATACAAAACCCTTCTGAAATGAGCGTAGGTCTGTTTACCCAACTTGTTTCTAATAAAATCCACGATTTCAAAATAAAAGAACACCATTCACAAGCTAAGATATGAACTTTCGTCAACCAGCAAGATTTCGATATAATTCCAAAATCTTGCCTTCCGTTTTCTTTGTGGAAATAAGATATAAATTCTACTCCTCTATCAAAAGCTCGATACAAATACAAATCTTTAACTTGCGTCTACTGCTCCTGTTTGGGGGCCCCCGAAGTAACTCGCGTCGCGAAGTTCTCCTTCCAGCGCACTGCTTGTTGACCTTCTACCGCCGATCATTCCTGTCTCTGATGTTAATTACTACGTTGTCACTATTGCAAAGTACGTCCCTCTGTTGCTGATGTAATTTTCTTCCTTCCTGGAACTCCAGGATGAATTTTCTTGTTACTCGCCGCACTCGATCCTCAGCCGTCGATCTTTGCCTTCCCAAAATAAGAGACCTGTTCTTTGTTTCCAGAGTTTTCATGGCCTCGGTTTCAACCGGCGAGCCGTTAAATTTACTTCGAGGCAATTCAACGTTCAATTACGGTGCTGGCTTGCATCAGCGATCCCCCAACTGGTGTTCATCGGGCAATTGAAATCCAAATTTTCCTTCAACTAGTACATTCGCCCATCAGGTGTAAATGCCAAAGTGACTGACACTCTGTCAGTATTGTGTTTTGTTTTGATTCGGACGATTGTTCGCAAATTCCCTTCGTTTTGCGATTCAGATTCAATTTTTGCTGCCAAACCATCTTGAGAATATTCAAAAATTGATTCTAATCCCTTCAAAACATATCCAACGTAATCTGAAATTTAAGGTTTTTTTCTTTTGTATTACGGATTTTGATTGAATAATCTCACAGTAAGTGCGGTAAAATATTTAAAATAATACAATCATCACAGAATGGATGAGAAAGAGCAAGCACTTATGACGGATTTCAATAAATTGGTTCGTATTCCCCTCGTCGTTGAATTCCGGTAAGATATCATCAGGTATATGAAGAATGAATGCTTTGGGTTAAAGAATTTGTTTTATGCTTACTTCCATTTCTCTTCATACTTTCAATGCAAAGATTGTTTCTTGTTTATTTTCATATTCTTTAATTCAATTATTTTCCGTCTTTTTTGCTCCGGTTGTCTCGGCTGATGTTGGTTGCTTTATTGAATTGTTTCTGCGTCTCTAAAAAGGAATTTTCTTTTTTAAAATCAGGATGCTACAGAAAAACGTCGGCTTTTAAAAAGTTTACTTGTACATTAAGTGATGCTAAGAACTTAGCATGGATATCTGTAACCCTTTTTAATAATCGAATATGAAAGTTTTGTTGGCGTCTAATCAAAACCTGAGTTAAGGAAATTGAAATAACAAGTTGCTTTGAAGTTGAACCGAAATTTTGCATTTTGGTTTGAGTGAATACATATGCTTTCGGATGCAAATGTTTAGTTTGGGCCAAATGAGATTCACTAAAATTTATTTCGTAAAACTTTTTATACGATCCCTTTCAGCTTTTGCAAGTAATTATTTCTTTTCTGTTGAAAAATATATTGTAGCACATACAAGATCTACGCAGTTGAAAATTTTAAAGAGATAACGGTAACTGCACGGCCACGACGGATTGTTTTGTTTTTTTTGTGTCAAAGCAGAATATTTTTGGTAAGCTTTAGGTTTATTATATGATGCGACGTCTGATTCGTCTCTACTGCTAGTGTTATTTGGAAGCAATTTTGATGTATTTTTTGTTTACTCATACTGGAACCTCTATTACTTATATATTTCAATTGGAAATCGTATCCTTCAGTCTGTGTGAGAACAATAATATGTAGAGAAATTCAATTAAATATTATTAAATCCATTTTCGCCTGAGCTCTGTAGTGAAAGTAGGTATGCAAAATGTCCATAAAGGACTGCAGCGATGGTCTGCTGCCTCGGTGGAAGAAGATGTTAAGATTCGCCAAGAATGACCTTGTCTGGGGACGCGTGAATGCGCTGGCAGGCTAGCGTTGCGGTATCGTGGGGTGGGTTCATTTCCCCTGCACAAGGATCCACTACAAAAAAAATTCGCATTCTCGAGTTCTTGGGTCTCAGAAACAGGTCGACCTAAGTCAAAAAATGGAGGTAGCTACTGAAGGGGAAAATTGCTTGCTCAGAAAACAATTCGAAACGAGTCAAAACAGATGGACTTGGGGAGACTTCGTCGTTACCTGTCGATTCTTATGGCCCTCAAATAAGAGTGGGGCAACCGGATGGATGTGGTGCCCCCTCGCACCCGCCCAACCGGATCAAGATCCAAATGTGGAAGTGGCCATATATTTCCCTTTTGAGTGGGAAACTCATACAAACATACTTTGCATGAGCCTTACCATCAAACGAGAAATATAGATGTGACTGATTTACGTCATAGAATTATGTGATCGGGTCACATATTCCTATGCCATAAAAAGGGCATGCTAGCGGAGGGCCATTCAACCCGGCAAGAGCCCCTGAAACTAAGGACAAGAGAAGCGCGCCCGATGGCTAGCCCATATTACTCGAAAAGCCTTCCACCGTTGCAGGTCCTATACCCGGTTAGATCGGACAAAATGGAAAGACCGAAATGTACGATTTAATAATTCATGATATCATTTATTCATTTTCCTTGCAAAACACACAAAAAAAATATTTCCCTTTCTCAACTTAATTTGATTGAAAGGAGAGTGGCAGACAAGTCAACAATGAAGCTTTTGATAATAAGCTTAGCAAATCTTATGTATGTTGGATACTGTTTCCTTTATTTTTTCCTATATTAATTAATTATCCGAGTTAAATATAATATTCTCAACCTTTTTTTTTATTCAATCATATCTCAAATACTACATTCGTAAAGTTTTGTGCAAAATTCTTAATATAAATAATATCTGCGAAGGAGAGACGAATAAGTGTTATTTGTAATTTATTATCTAAAAATTACTTGTGTTTCAAGCATAATATCCCAAATTTTAATTAAACGGTTTCAGGAACAACATGCCAAATTTTAATTGAATAATTTCAAGATTACGATGTTAAATTTTAATTAAATAATTTCAGGAATAATGAGCCAAATTTTAATTAAATAGTGTCAATAATAACATGCCAAATTTTAATAAGATAGTTTTGGTGGAATTAAGAAAGATAAAAAAATGCAAATATTTATAAGTAATAAACAACAAGTTGGGTAAACACACCTACGCTCATGTCAGAAGGGTTTTGTATTCAATTTACAAAATGCAGTCACCAGATCGAATCAAATCAAGAAACATGTCAAAGACGATTTTATTGGAGAAAATACGAAATACGAATATCATACTATTATTAATAAAGTTGAACGAATTTCGACTTCTGAGGTTTTTGATATTGTTATGCTCATAAATATCTCCCTTGATAATTATCTCAGATGTCCACCCGCGACGGAGGAAACACATTTTTCTTGTATTTCCCCCCTGTGCCCCCACTGAAGCAAAAACTGACTGTTTAACAACTGTTTTGAAAAGCTCACATGAAAACTTTTATTTCATACTCATATCGGCTACGTTTGATGAATTTTTTTTCAGGGGCCACTCTCCTGTAGTGTTATCATCGATTAATGGCCAATTTTTTCGAATCCTAGAATGGTTACAAAACCCTTTTGCTAGGAGCTCTCTCCCACCTCCTTGACTTGTTTCACTTATGAGCATTAATTGTAGGTACTCATCTTCAGTCATTCATTAAATTGAATCAAGTGTTCAAAGCATGCACTTTAAACGTTGAAGTTGGGAAAAAATAACTCAAAATTATTCAATCTTCGCATTTAAAACAGCCACTATTTTGTTTTACGATTACTGATATCACTAGCTGAACCGATTCTTAAAGATATGCATGACACTTATCATTCCTGAAATTTTCATGCAAATCCTAGCAAAACTGTAGTGGCTGAGTCGGTAAAAAGCGCATATGTTGCCATAGTAATAAATGCAGCGCATATTGTTCCACAGTAATACAGGAAAATTCAAACCGCTATAACTTCGCTAAATATGATTCAATCTTTATGAAACTTTCAGGATAGATCAACCTTATAAATAATCATCTGTGTACTGAATTTTATTGAATTTAAAGGCACCGTTAAGATTTTATTCAAGAAAACATAACATCAATAAATCATACTATTACTAACAAAGTTGAGTGAATTGCGACTTCTAACGTATTTGTTGTTGTTCTACTCAAAAAGGGCTACATTCCTGATTTTTTTCAGATTTTTCGGATCACAGGTGTTCAATCGCGAGGGGGGGGACACAAATTTTTCGTGTATTTCCCCTCCCTGTACGCCCCTCGAAGCAAATTTTGCCAAACTAAGACCCGTTTTGAAAAGTTCTTATCAAGACCTTTCATTTGATACCCATATCGGCTACCTTTAATTAATTTTTTTTTTGGGGGGTCACTCTCCTATATGGGGAGACCCCCCTTAAATACCTTATAAAATTTTTTTGTAGTTACATTTTGAAGAGATCACCACTTTACAACTACACACAAAATTTGATGTTTCTAGCTTAAGTAGTTTCCGAGAAAAACTGCTGTGACACACGGACGGACGGACGGACGGACGGACAGACTGGTCGCGAAACTAGTTGGGTTTTGTAAAATTATTTTACAAAACCCTAAAAAAGGGTACTCACCATCATCCACGCCGAGCGCCCGCTGGTGATGTGGTGAAATACTGGAAATGAATGAAGTAGTGAGCACAATTCCAAAAAACACTTTGGCACTGTATATAAGTCAACTTCCTAAATCATATATGATGTTGAAACGAGCTACTTTAGGTTAACTACAAAAACAAGTTGTTCCGTTATGGCTACTCTTCGAATACAAGCCATATCAAACTTATAAACATCGCTCCCCCAATTTATGTTTTTCCATTCTTATGTTGATGATCTGCAATTGCAGTTATGAACAAAATCTCCCTGTCTGGAAACATCATCTCATTTCCTTATAGCTACTTATCTCTTGCAAACACCGTATCCAACATTGATTCCTAAAATAAACAGTATCCCTTCGTTCAGATATTATGGTATCCACTTCTCAATCCCATCTGACATTTTCACGTCCTCGAATTTCCTTTGATAACAATTATCGAGTCTGTTAATTTTATTGTCAATAACGACTTTATTTATTTATTTATTCATTTATTTAAATCCATTTAACAGACAGAAATCCAATTACAAAATAGACTTAGACAATTAAATATAGTTAAATATAGTATAGAGTAAGACAAATTAATACGACAAAATTAAGCAGAAAAAAATTAATTAAAACATGTAAGAAATGAATTTAGAATCTAGATCAAAGTTTGAAAAAATTGAGTGATAAGGAACATTAATCACTATTTGCAAAAAGTAACGTCTTCAGTTTAATTTTAAAAACAAAGTAGGACGTGGATAGAGAGCCAAGCTCAAGGTTGTTATGCATTCTGCTGATTTGCGGCATAATTGAGTGAACATACAAATCCGTCCGGGCGTACGGAACCTCGAGAAAGTGATCAGACCGACTAGGACGTGCATACAGTCTGTAGTGCAAGTCTGCGCTTAGGGTGGAAGCAATTTGTTGGTGGTACAACTTATAAAGGAAACATTGATCTATGAAGGTTCTACGGGACGGCAGAGAAGGGAGACGAAGTATGGATACACGATGCTCATAAGACTCATAAGCTAAGTTGAATTTGAAGAACACAATACGGGTAAACTTACGCTGAATAGCTTCTAGTGAGTTCACAAGATATAAATGGCTAGAAGACCATACTACTGAGCAGTACTCAAGAAGCGGGCGGACAAGAGATGTGAACAAGCGAACAGCGGTAACAATGTTTGCAAACTTATGCAACTTGCCGTACACAGTCCACCAAGTTCGATCAATCCATAAGATTTATCTTGTCGCATGGAAACCAGAGACAAGTCGTGAAAATCGGTCCCACTAGAACCGCCACCACCAATTTCGTGCAAAGTTCCCATTCTTTCTGTGTATTCACTATTCCAACCAATTTCCATCAACGCCATCTACCGATGCTCGTATTCACGGCACTTTTCGTTCGCCTTTTCACGACAAATTCTATTTTCCTTTAATCCTCGGAAATAAGCTTCGACATATAAATTTCACAATCCCTTTTGGGAGCGACATTCGACCGTCACAATATTCAAACGCATTTCACGTTGCCGAACGCACACCACGGCCATACACTCAAGGGAAATACATCAGAAACCACTTTTAAAAACCTTTTTTTTATTCCTATTTAACGGGATTTTTCAAGTATTTCACGAATAAACCATGACTAGATGATAACGAATCATGAACTCATGCGCGTTTCTCTCCTTTTTCAATCTTTATTCCTTTTGAGTCATTGCTAAAGACAAGCTCGTTTTTCCTTCTGCTCAATAAACCATCATCTCAACAGGTTATGGGGCCAGAACGCGTGATGCACTTTAATTTATACCATATGGAATCACTTTAAAGTAACTCTGATCGAGAAGTTACCCACGCAAGCAAGGATATAATCCACAACGAAAATTTGATGAAATTCGTAATTTCAACAAAGCCGGTACGCTTTGTACAGACAATTGTCCCAGCAACGAAAGGGGAAAAAACATCTAAGCATAATATTTGAGCAGTGTTTTTTTTAAGCACGTTTTAAACCTAAAGGTTGACACCAGCAATAAATTAAAATTTGATAAACTGCACTTGTCTCTTTACCAAACCTCATGAATCGTAAGAGAGTAGATTCCTTCTGCTCTTCTATCTCTTTCCCACCTGCTCTACATGTTACCACGGCCACAAGACAATTGTTTTCCCGGATTATTATAAGTTCAAGCAATTTTTTTGCAAAGAAACTATTCCTTGCAATAAATGGCTTTTAGGGGCTTTTTTGTCTTTCCCAAATCAATTTATTGCGAATCACGCCGCCTGCCACTTGGCAAAACACCCACTTCGGACATGATATTGTACTACTTCGTAAAAGCCAATGTTCCGCACAATTTTCCGCGCTGACGAATGGCAAATTGGGTGCGATTAAAAGCAAAAATCTCCGCGGTTATTGAAATTTCACTACATTCGACCGACGTTCACGCGCCGCTTGCTTGGCAACTTTCTCATTATTTACCCGCACGCACGTATATCACAGAAAACTTGTCGTCTCGCTACGGAGGTTTCTTCGTGACGTCCACGCAGTGAGGATCAAAAACCGACTCCCCCGATCTGGTCCCCAACTTCTCTTCCTTTCTTTTTCTTCCATGTCACTACCGGTAAAATTCCATCAGCTGCCCACTCAGCTGGACTTGAATGCATTTTTTTCATGTAATGCATCGTTGACTGCACGAAATCAGTGTTTCCACATCCTTAATTGTAATGGGCAGATTTAAATTTTTTTTAAACAAAAATTTAACTGAAGTGGGGAAATTTTAAATGAACTAAAGTAATTTGAACTGAAGTAAAGAAATTTAAATGAAGTGAAGAAAATTAAATGAAGTGAAGAAATGAAAATTTTAAATAGTAAGTAAAATTAAATTTCATGGAAAATAAAATTAAAGGAAAACATTTAAATTTTAATATAGAGGAAAATTTGATATAAAATTATATTTAAATATAAAAATAAGAGGAAAATTATTCTACAAATTACAATTACAATGGAAATAGTTACATATTTTTTTTAAATCAGCCATTACAATTTTAGATAGGAGATAGGAGGGTTTTCGAGCAGTTTGCTTGTATGACTGCTCGATTACTACAGTTCCTTTAAGAATCATTCCATTTATCTGTTACTTCAAATGGTTGTTGCGTGGTTGTGAGGCGTTAGAATTGACATTCGGAGATGTATTCATTTTATCTGACTTCTCGAAGAACCTATTTTATTCAGCTACCTATTCTATTTTATCAACTATTTTTAAGGGTTTTGTAAAATAAATTTACAAAACCCTACTAGTTTCGCGACCAGTCTGTCCGTCTGTCCGTCTGTCCGTCCGTCCGTCCGTCCGTCCATCCGTGTGTCACAGCAGTTTTTCTCGGGAACTACTTAAGCTAGAATCATCAAATTTTGTGTGTAGGTGTAAAGTGGTGATATCTTCAAAGTTGAACTACAAAAAAAAATTAAAAAGATATTTAAGGGGGGTCTCCCCATATAGGAGAGTGACCCCCCGAAAAAAAAATTTCATTGAAGGTAGCCGATATGGGTATCAAATGAAAGGTCTTGATGAGAACTTTTCAAAACGGGTCTTAGTTTGGCAAAATTTGCTTCGAGGGGCGCACAGGGAGAGGAAATACACGAAAAATTTGTGTCCCCCCCTCGCGATTGGACACCTGTGATCCGAAAAATCTGAAAAAAATCAGGAATGTAGGCCTTGGTGAGTACAACAACAAAAAATACGTGAGAAGTCGCAATTCACTCAACTTTGCTAGTAATAGTATGATTTATCGATTTTATGTGTTCTTGAATAAAATCTTAACGGTAAATTCAGTACGTAGATGTCTATTTATAAGATTGATCTATCCTGAAAGTTTCATAAAGATTGAATCATATTCAGCGAAGTTATAGTGGTTTGAATTTTCCTGTATTACTATGGAACAATATGCGCTGCATTTATTACTATGGCAACATATGGCTACGGAACAACATGCGCTTTTTACCGACTCAGACACTACAGTTTTGCTAGGGTTTGCATGAAAATTTCAGGAATGATAGGTGTCATGTATATGTATGAGAATCGGTTCAGCTAGTGGTATCAGTAATCGTAAAACAAAATAGTGGCGGTTTTAAATGCGAAGATTGAATAATTTTGAGTTATTTTTTCCCAACTTCAACGTTTAAGGTGCATGCTTTGAACACTTGATTCAATTTAATGAATGACTGAAGATGAGTACCTACAATTAATGCTCATAAGTGAAACAAGTCAAGGAGGTGGGAGAGAGCTCCTAGCAAAAGGGTTTTGTAACCATTCTAGGATTCGAAAAAATTGGCCATGAATCGATGATAACAGTACAGGAGAGTGGCCCCTGAAAAAAAATTCATCAAACGTAGCCGATATGAGTATGAAATAAAAGTTTTCATGTGAGCTTTTCAAAACAGTTGTTAAACTGTCAGTGCTTCAGTGGGGGCACAGGGGGGAAATACATGAAAAATGTGTTTCCTCCGTCGCGGATGGACATCTGAAATAATTATCAAGGGAGATATTTATGAGTATAACAATACCAAAAACCTCAGAAGTCGAAGTTCGTTCAACTTTGTTAATAATAGTATGATCTTCGTACTTCATATTTTCTCCAATAAAATCATCTTTGACATGTTTCTTGATTTGATTCGATGTGGTGACTGCATTTTGTAAATTGAATACAAAACCCTTCTGACATGAGCGTAGGTCTGTTTACTCAACTTGTTTTTTTATTTAATGCAATCACTTCATTTTTTTTTCGTTTTGCTTTTGTTTATTTTTACGTAATTTTTATTTTATCCATTATAAACTTGGATCGGGTGGTATTTTAACGACCACATGGAAGAGTGCAAAGGGTATCGGTGACCAGGTTATCGAGACCTTTTATTTGATACCCGTATTGCTCAGAATTCATCATTTTAATTTATTTTTTTTTGTCATCGTCATTTAATTCAAATTTATTGAATGCTGCTCCAGCGATCTACAAAGCACATATAAGAAAGTCAATGGTTGCCATTTATTCATTTATTTATTGAACCAGTATTACACATGCTACACATATTTAATATTATATTGCTTCGTAAGTAATAAGAGTACCTGGAGAGGTTCACAGTGCTACCTGTTCACAGATCTGGTCGAAAAATTGTTCTTGTAATCTAAATCGAAAACCAAAGTTGTAGTGTTTCAAATTTAAAACGCAGTATATGTTTTAATATTCCTAATATATGCAAATGTATAGTGATATCAGGTAATACGAAGTAATACAGAATAACTTGCACTTTACATTATTGCCTTGTGTTATAGTAATGCAAAACCAAAATATAGGATATTTCCCCTTAGTTGAATAGAACTGTTTCCTTCGTTCGTTATCCTAATTAGACTCGGCTGTCGATGTGGGCAGAGATTTTAAATGCATGCTCCTAATAAAGATTTTTGCCGAGAATTGACATACGAAAGGTAATAATACTGCTCTTGTTCGATTATTCAGACCTTGTTGTTAGCAGAATAATGAAGTGTGTTTCTTTTGGACAAACAATCTAATATCCGTTACAGTAAAACTAGTAGAGTTTATTAATTAACTTTATCAAATAAATAGATATTTTTTGTTTGTACTTTTTATTTTAAGATCAGTTTGATATTGGAGACTTTTTCACAATCATTACTTTTACATGTTTGTTTTTAGTATCACAGAACTTCAATCGTGTAGTGTTAGTCTTCGTGAGTAACCGTGAGACTTAAAACCACATAACAAAACCATTTCTTTTTTCATTTTCACTGTTCCGGAATATTTTCATGTTGAAAATTATGAAGAGATGTTTCGCCACACTGAGGCCAGTATTGTTCAAATCCATTAGTAAAAGTACTAGCTGCAATGCAAATTCGTAAGTGCCCAAACTAGCACTTACAAATTAAGTTTTTTGAGTTGAGAGCAAAAATTAATGAAAAATTCAATGTGTTAAGATGAAAGCATTAAATATTTCCATTATAGAAAGTTTGAAATTATTTAGATCAATTTTCGGAATTCTTACAATTATTCTCGAATATTTGTTAGAGTGGTTATAAGCATAATTTTACAAGTTTTCGCTTGTTTCATTCGTTTCACAACCAGATATATGAGTTCATGCCCATCATTCATAAAACTAATCATGATATAACGAAACGAAACAAAATTCACCCTAAAACTTTTCAATACCATTTCAATCAATTCCCTTAATCGACTTGAAACTTTAGTGTTGCAGCTCATTGTTATTGTTCAATGTTTCAAAATCAGGACTTGACATGCAATCATGGAATACACTAAAGTTCAATATATGGAAGGAGATGTATCGCAAGTGAACAGAAAGATTGCATTAAAGTGAACAAAAATTAAACCACCCTATTGATTAAATTTGTCCAAAATTTATTCTGTGTTAGACAGTGCTGCGTTGGTGCCGATACATTGCTCACAGCATTATTTAAAGGACGACCTGGTCGTTGTGAAAAGTTTATTTTCAGAGAATGATTTATGCGGATCAAATGCAAAGCTATTAGGCATTTCCACGGAATTGAAAATTGGAAATTCCGGATTCCATGTGTTAAAGCATCGCATGGAATTGTTGAAAAAATTGATGGATGGGTAGTTGAGTAGTTTTCATTTTTGCAGGTGTTTTTTGCTCTAAGCACCTTTACGTATAGCTTAGGAATCAATTTTGAGACCGGTAACAGGTGCGATACGTCACTCAATTATCTGCTTTTATGTGCTAGTGAA
This sequence comes from Odontomyia ornata, assembly GCA_963969285.1. NCBI lineage: Eukaryota > Metazoa > Arthropoda > Insecta > Diptera > Stratiomyidae > Odontomyia > Odontomyia ornata. The sequence continues at coordinate 132,351,684 of OZ017740.1, forward strand.
TTTAATTCTGGATTATGTTTATTTTTTCATCGCTTCTCCTTCACCATTCATAGAATATTGAAGTTTTTAAAAGATACTAAAATTATTCAAATTATTTATATACTATATGTTGATCTGATTGAGGATAAAAAGAACAGTTGCATTTGCAAATTCAAAAAAAACTTTAAGAAAAAAAAGAAAACCAACTTCGAAATGCCCTAAAAAGGATGTAATAAATTTTATTGAAGCGGTGCCATATCATCTTTCCCCCGATTTTTTTGTGATGCTGCAGATGTTGGAAGTATTTATGTTGAAATGGGGAAATTAATTTGGCACCGTTTCCATAAAATTTATTTCATCCTATTTAGGGCATTTCGAAGTCGGTTTTCTTTTTTTTTCTATAAGTTTTTTATTTCACCCTTTTTAGTGGCAAATTTTTTGATATCAAACCATTCAAAACTCAGTTTCTCGGATACATTGTATCGTAAACTCGTATATTCAAATATAATTTTTTACTGCAATGCGAAAACCACTACGGCGAAAATCTGCAGCGTTCATATCTCTTTTTAAGTTGCGATTTTCGTCGGTTTTTAGTATGGAAATCACTAATTTCAGATTTCTGGGCATATGTTGTAATGTATGATATATATAATATTAACTGGAAAGTAACGAGTCAACTCTATAATTTGCAATCACTCAATCCTTATTATTTCTTCGGGGAATTTCATAAATCCTTTGTGTAACGTTCACATCTAAGGATGTAAGAAGGATCCTTTACTAAGCTCATCGGTAAGCAAAGAATGAATGCGGAAGAGAAAAAAATCCTGAAATGTTCCCTTTAACTATTGTTGACTTGTATTTATACCACATTCAGAATTAATTTATTGGTTATTTCCGGTAGAAATAATGAACTAAAATGAACCGTTTATGCAGAAAATTAAAAATACTGATCATTTTTATAATCCGTCACCAAAGGACTCGGTATCTTCAACAAATCCTTGCAGAGTGCAAACTAATTGGCACTATTCGTACGAAATATCACTTAAATTCAATTTCTCGGCATCAATGCATCATATTTAACTGTTAATATCTACAAAGCCCTTAGAAAGATTTCAATTCTGTTCCGATATATTTTAGATCAATATGTTGTCCTTCATTTCACATCCATACAATCAAAATCATAACACGCGTCGATCAGTTATGCTGAAAAATCGGGGTGAAAGTCGGATTTTTTTTAGTTTTAACGGTAAGAGCCCTTTACCGTTACTTGAATTTCTTATCCTTTAAACGGGACCTAACTGGGAGAAAGACGTATCATTTGCCAAAACAGGACTCTTCTATCTATCTTCGTATAAAAGTTATGCGTGAACATACAAAAAAAAATATACGCGATGAATTGATAACCTTCTTTCTTTTGGAAGTCGGTAAAAAACTAACACTTTATGCAAAAATTCAAAAAAACTTCAGATAAAAAATAAACTCGATTTCAACGTAAAACGGATGAAATAAAATTTTTGGAGTCGGTGCCAATAGGGAAACTGATTAGATAATGATTACCAAAATTTTATTCATCCCTTTTAGGGCGCTTTGGAGTCAGTTTTCTTTTTTTGCTAAAAGTTTTTGATTAGATGATTTCTAATGGAAACATTAAGCTCGAAGAAAATGTCAACTAAGATTTATAATGATTTTTATCTTTAAACTTTGGACCTGATTTTCCAAGGGCTGAAATCAATTGTGAAAAGGACATGCTTCATAATTGTTGCCAAATGAGATACAAATTTAGTTTTGAGGCTGGAATCAGCATTAATCCGCGAGAATAACCAAAAGTATGAGCTGTTGCACCCAATTTCATGGAAAACTTTTACTTAAGAACTTTTTTGAGCGTTCTTCAATATGTTACAAAATAATCATTGTTGAGAGTAAATTATTGCTAATAGTGCTCCTTTTTTGTAATTTATTCTACTCGTTCTTTAGCAAAAATGTCAGCTTCTAAAACCATGCATACAAAAATATTCATAGTGCCATCGATTTAGGGTGCGGAAATGAATTATAAAAATCAGTTCAAATTGGTCGAAAAGCTTCTATATTTTATATTTCTTAACTGCTTTAATTTCCCCTGAACACATTTTTTATTGTCAGATTCATCGTACACTTCAATGAGTCCTGTATCAAATTTCGTGCGAATAAGAGTTGTTCTTTGATCAGAACAGAAATCACGATTTTGTTTAAAATGGCCGTTATTTGGTTTTCTCTCGCCTGATTTAGCTGATTAATTAGCTTAGTTGAGATATTTAATCAATACACTTGTCTGAAAAATTTAAGCAAAATTACGGCCTTAGCCATAAATTTCGTTATTTCCTATATATATATATATATATATATATATATATATATATATATATATATATATATATATATATATATATACATATATATACCTGTATATCTATACATATATATACACATATACAGGGTGCGGACGGTATTTGAACAAATGTATAAATGTGACTATAACTTCACGAATTTTTTTTTTTATTTTTTTCCTTTTCAGATAAGATATGGCGAACTACAACATCACTCAAGAAATGAAGAGACATGCTGTCATCGTCACTATATGTGCGAACCATACAGATTTAAAGATCTTTAGTTTTCTTAATTGCGCCCGTTCATTCGTGCATAAGGTTCGCCGTCAATTGGAAGCATCTGGAGGCAATGCAGAATCGGTTGCAAAACGCAAAACGCAAAAAGCACAAACAACGTTCTGACACTGTCCAATCTGCAGAATTTTTAGAGCAAATACAAGCGATCATGTACGAGGAGCCTTCAAAATCAATGAGGCTCCTTGCGAATGAGCTCCGTGTTTCTGAGCGCCTTATTCGTAGAGTTGTCCACGAAGACCTTCGTTATAAGTCTTACGTGATGCGCAGACGACAGTTCATGTGAAAAGGAACACGGGAACAGAGAGTTCTCCCATAAAACGTCTTTTAAAGAAAATCAAACACCCTGAGGCGCCCAAAATGTTATGAAGTTTTTCCGACGAAAAACTTTTCGACCAAGATCAAAAGACCAATTGCAGAAATGACAGGTGGCTATGTTCAAATCCTATGGAGGTCCCTGTTGTTATGCACATGAAATTTCCAGCCACTGTTAAGGTTTTAGGTGTTGTCAGCAACGAAGAACATGTTATGTCACCACTCTTTTTTATTCAAGGACTTGGAGTGAACTCTGCTGCATGCATCGAGGTCTTGGAGACGGTAATGAAACCCTGGATAGACAATGTAAGCGAAGGCAGACCATTGACTTTTCAACAAGACTCTGCTCCTTCACATTAAGCGATGGTGACACAAGATTGGATGGCCGAAAATTTTCATGACCACATAACACCGAATCTATGGCCACCTAGCTCCCTATACCTTAATCTTTTGGATTATTACGTATGGGGCGTAGTTGAGCGTGAGACCAATAAGCGTCCACATAATACCACTTCTTTGCTGAAGACTCCTATTAGTACCATTATGGTCAATATGAACAAGGAGCATTTGATTCGGGCATGTAATCGTTTGCTGCTAATGGCGGTTTTATTGAATAGCTTTATAGCCATATATTAATTTAACGTTGTATAAAAAAATCCTGAAATTTCATTAAATTTTGTTAAAAATACAAGCTAATTAATTTCACTCTCAAGTTGTCCTCAAATACCGTACGCACCCTGTATAATAGGGAAGGGGAGGTAATTGCCGTTGGAAGATCATTTATAAACAATAAGAATAAAAGTGGGCTTAAAATGGAATCATGAGGAACACCAGAGGAAGGATAAAATGGAGAGAAAGATATACCGAGAAAAAATATGAGGAAAACTCATCAAAGAATATCTCATATACCGGTGAGAGAGAATTACTTATATGGAAGATATTAATAAAGGGGCATTATTGGGAAGGGAGACCTTTGCAATAACACAATCTACGACATGGGAAAAGCAAAAGCAGCAACCAAGGCTCCAACAACATCTTCTTTGTTAGAGGAGGCTAGATTTCGATTGTAGCGAAAAAGATTATAATCAAGTGAAATTGCCGCGTCTACTATAATTTCACGTGGTCACATTTCAGTTAAAAATATAAATGAAAATAAGTTTGCAGCTTGTCATCTTCTAGGTGGTCGAAAGGTTTTTTTCATTTTTGCAATAAAAAGTTTAACTAAAACCACAGATGGCTAGCTTTCCGCATTCAGAAGATTGACGTTATCTACAGAGATCGTAAGCTTGAAGGAGGCAATCAGTCCACCCTGTAAGTTATCTTTGATGAGTTTGTGGCAACTAATGACTTTAATGGCCAGACTAAATTTTTATAACGTAGTTGCTAAGATGATGCCCAAAAGTGTGATTGCTAAGGCATGATATGGAGATCCCTATGGAGGGACGACAACATTAAGAGGCGGAATTTCATCCTCCAATGTCGGAGGATCCACTGTTGTTAAATCGCCAGACGATGCTGGATGAAGTGACCAAGATTTTTTTTTTTTGGAAATAGCTCCTCGGTTCATTGACGGAAGTCCAGATGAAGTCTGATGTGTTTTATAGTAGTTGTAGATGATTCAGTAGTTTCTTGAAATATCGCGAGAAGCACAGGTCTGAAGTGAACTTGTTGGGTGGACTGCACTATGAGGTGTTTGAGAAGCCCACGTCTTAACAGAGGATTTACTTCTGATAACCATAGGTGGCTCATCAAACATGATTGAGACAGTGTTGACATCAGATAGCAATGTAGGCGTTGACGATTTCGTTCTGTTATTAATTTTATTCGGTAGTCTGTGTGGAGCAGTGGATTAAGGTAACTCTACTTGTGCAGTGGCTGTCAAGGTCTGGCTTGGTAGCGGCATCGAGTTTGAGGTTGTGATGCCGCTGTCAAACTATCAGCCCACCACCAGAAAAATTAAGTAAAAATCATATAGTTGAGCGTGATATTGACCATATCAATGCCAAGATTTGAATTCGGATTGTCGTGCGATGGATTATTGTTATTATTATCATTAGAGCTTCATGTCATTGAAGCTCTCTAAGGTTAAAGTTTTGGGAGACGCATCCTCCACAAATTTCAATAGCGTTGCAATAGGACATACCCCATATTGGATACATATGTTGGTTACCATCACCCATTTGTATCTAATAATAGTGATGGTCTGATGAGAATTAGTACACACGTCGAAACCACCTTCTTCTAACATTTTTTTTCTCTCATAATTTTTCAAGAAAATTATAAACACAACTCAATTATGTAGTCACACACAAAGAATTTTCATAAGTAATTTGAAGCTATCAGAGCTATCTGAAAATCGAGATTGATGCCCGCACAATGCAAAAAGCTCAGTATAGAGTAAATTATTGTATAGGTTTATGTTAAATTGATGGTAAAAGGATAGAACGATTAATGAAAAGTTTAGAAAAGACTATTACTTATATTTTCATGAAAATCTGAACAAAAGAAGAGCGACTAGGTCGATTTGAAATATTCATCAACCATTAACATGCTTTATTGTTGTTTTGATTCCACACAAGTGAAATGGTAATAGTTCACTAGATTATGATTTTATTTTCGTGAAATTTTGTAGGCATAAGAGTCTTATGCCAACATACATAGCTGTTAGATTTTAAGAAGCTTACGGGAACCGTTTCTTTTTTCGAGGGAAAATGTTAATTTCAAAAATCATTTTATTATTAACAGAGTTGAGTGAATTCTGATTTCTGCGATATTTGTTGCCCCTGTACTCATAAATACCTACCTTCATGACTTTTTCAGATTGTCAGCTAAAAGGTGTCTAATTGCGAGGCAAGGGGGCACAAATTACTCATATACGTTGTATTCCCCTGGACCCCTAATGCAATAAAGGACATTTATTTCAGATTCTGTATGTGCTAAGGCCTTTCATTTGATATCTGACTACATTTGAAAATGAAAATTTATAAGGGCCACTTTGGTATAAGTGGGAAACTCCCCCCCAAAAATGTTTGAACATTTGATAGGACCTGACCTAAACTTCTGAGGTTTGAGCTTTATAGCTTACTGTATAGTATCTGAAGAAATTTTTTATGATGCACGGTTGGCGAGCAGATGAATGGATAAATGAACAGCCCTAAAAATCAGGAGGTACATCATATAATAAATAACTTAAACGCTGAAATTGGTTAAACTTTGATAATAGTAGGATTAAGCATTTTTATCAGTAAAACAGTATCAGTATCAATAAATAAGATAAAATCAACCATTTAAGTGTTTCTTTAAATAATCGGTATATTCTATATGTTTCAAAAAAATTTACCGATGTTATCCATTTGAATTCCCTCCGATTACACCAATCATGTACAATTTTTCTACTACATGGGCTTTCCATCAAAACAGACATTACACTTTTGATTGGATTTTTTCCAAATTTTTAGATAAGATGAATAACAAAAATATATTTTAGATTCAAGGCATCTTAGCAATATTTTGGTTATCGATTATCGATAGCACCCTCAGACCGGGGAACCAAACGCGTCCCCAGGGTTGCGGATAGGGGCAGACCTTTCTCGAAAGGTTCGCTGCGAATAACCAATAAGCAGCCGTGGACAATGGTCGGCAGTGAAGGGAGAGTCTCAGGACAAATACCTGAGTGTCAATGATCTTCACTGTGACATGACGAAATATATGGCGTCATCAATTATCCATATATCCTGGCAGTAGGTAAAATGCTATGGGAACGGAAACCCAGACAGAAAACCAAACTATGCAGGCCCACAAGGGGAACCAAATTGCGGTGCAGGGGGTTGGATCCCCAGTACCGGCGGCAGAGGGTAGTAAGCGAGCAGGCTCCCCGCCGTCGTCATCCAGCGACTGCATTGTTATAGAAGTGGTGAACTTGGCTTCTGTAACAGATATAACTACAAGCAAACAGGACGCTAGCACGGAGAACCCTTTCAGGCAAAAACAGCTGTTGGCAAGAACACCGATAAAACAAGTCACCGATTGCGGGGAGAGGCAGCAAACCCCAGCAACACTGTCAAAATCATTGGAGACAGACGACAGACGGACTAACGAACGAAAGAAGGCAGAGTGCGTTGTGCAACCTGGCATCATTGCGTCCTTTGGGCGCAGTAGAAGGACTATGCGCACCCCAGAGCGGCCAGTGCAAGACGTACACAATCCGAATCAAGCTGCGACACCAACAGAGGCCAGTGTATGACTGAGGGAGGGAGAAGTTTTGCCGTTGGCCGACGCCACTTCAAACGTCACCCAAGCGATAGAAGCAAAAGGGATAGGAAACGGGGGCCTCTCCCAAGAGGTGGCGCCAAATAACACAATCGCCCTTGACCGCGCCGAAGAGGAGCGGCTTACTCGGAAAGCGGGGACTATCGTTAAACAACTGAGGGCTGCCTGCAAAGTGCAGAAAAACATAGGCAAAAGTGTCAGGAATGGCAGTCTTGAGCTGGAGGAGCTTTTTGGCCGCATAACGCACTACAGGCGGAGGTGGCTTGCAACCGAAAAGCACCAAAAAGACACGCTCTCTCTCGAGGCATCAGTGGGTCCTAGCAGCAGCAAAAGAATGGCCGGTAGCCCAATTGAAGGCGACCGTGAGAAAAGGAGGAAGGACGAGACCATAAACGAAGTTGTCACTCCAGGCGAGGAGTTTCATGCGGTGCGAAACAAGGCAGCGAAAAAAGCGGCCAAAAAGCTGCTCCTAGAAAAAACAGACAAAGAGCTCAACCACGAAAAGAAGAACAAAGAACCCCCCGATATACCGCAGAAAACAAAAAATCGAACCACGGCGCAAACCCTTGTGAGAGGCACTGCTTATTAAACCCACTAAGGGTCGAACCTACGCAGATGTCCTCCGTGAAATTAAAGGAGCGGTCAAGCCAGACGACACCAAAACTGCCATCAAAGCAGTTCGACCAACCCGGACCGGTGGCCTGCTGGTGGAATTCCGGCCAGAGGCCACAAACAAAGATGCATTCCGTGACGCGGTTCAAAAGGTTCTTGGAGATGCGGCAACCGTTGCCTCGCTCGAACCAATGGCCACCCTGGAAATCAGGGACCTCGACTGCGTCACGGACAAAGCTGAAGTAGAGGATGCCATTAGGAGGGAGTTCCCCAGCTTAAGTGAAGTCAAGGCATGATTGACACGTGAAAACACAAGGGGGTAACGATGGCTATTGTCGAACCAGCTGATAAAGACGCCCAGCAAATCCTGGCGAAGGGCAAAATTAAGATAGGTTGGGTGATCTGCAGGATACGGAGAAGAGCGATCCCTATCCGCTGCTTCAGATGCCTCGAATACGGACACACCGCGTATGGCTGTAGGGGACCTGACAAGAGATCTCTGTGCTACAAATGTGGTGAAACGGGGCATAAAAGGAAGGAGTGCACGAACGAGGCAAAACGCATTCTTTGCAAGGATGCTAAGCTAGCACCCGGCGACCTCAAACATGAGCCGGGGACAGGGAGATGCTGGGTTTTCAAGGAGGCCCTAACTAAAGCCAAATCAATACTCAAATGATCCGTATCCTGCAGGTCAATTTGCACCAAAGCACAAACGCCCAGGACCTACTTGAGCAGTTTGCGAGGGATAAGAAAGCTGACTTGCTGTTGCTGAGCGAGCAAAATCATAGCAAGCGTGGTAACAAGCGTGGTACCCTGACGAATCTGGTACCTCGGCTATCTGGGTTTGAGACAGCGCCCGCCTTCAGGTGCAGGGCCATGGACGCGGGGATGGTTTTGTGTGGGTGCGGTGTTCAGGGATAACATATTTTAGTGTTTATCTGACGCCTAACGAGGCAATGCCATCTTTTCGAATGAAACTTGATGCCCTGGAGGACGCTGTCTCGAACACAGAGGGCCACATGCTGGTCGGGGGAGACTTCAACGCTAGAGCCATTGAATGGGGTATGCCACAATACGACCCAAGGGGAAAGCAAATCTTGGACATGGCGGCCAGAACAGCGCTTTTGGTCCTAAATACTGGTAACACACCTACTTTCCACCGCTGGGGTTGCGTAGGTACCATACCCGATGTGACATTCGCTTCGGAGTCCCTGGTACCTAGAGCACACAACTGGCGAGTACTAGAGGACTACTCGGCTAGTGATCACCAGTATATAGCTGTTGAGATTCACGACGGTGCCACTCTGCGTGCATATGCCCATACTTCAATCCTCGGATGGAGGACTGGGAGGATAGACGTTGAAAGGTTCACTAACGCGCTTACGGCAGGCGCACCATTGCTGGGAGCTCCGCCAGGGAGTGGAGGGCCTACAGCCACGAACTTGTTGAGCTCAACTATGAGTACTATCATAACTGCTTGCGAGTCTTCCATGCCCCGTCGGAGACCCCGACACGGTAAGCCTTCAGTATACTGGTGGTCAAACGAGATCGCCGAACAAAGAAGCGAGTGTCACAAACTTCGGCGAGAGGCCCAGCGGGCGCGAACACGGGAGGAGGCAGACACTAGGCTAGCAGCATACAGGTCCAGCAGGAAATATCTTCGCAGGCTTATTAACAAGAGCAAGGCGCGATGCTGGCAAGATCTCGTGGACGATGTAAATAGGGATCCGTGGGGCCTAGGTTACAAGCTGGTCATGCGAAAACTTAGTGCCCAACGGAAGCCCTGCTTCCATGAAGCTTCCATGAAGCAGAGAAGATGGACGAGATCGTACGGGCACTATTTCCCACGCACCCTGTCCGTTTCGATTCAGCTCATGCACAAACACCAATAGAATGCTCACCTTTTACAATGATGGAACTGGAGCCGGCAATTCTATCCATGAAAGCAAGGAAGGCACCGGGACCAGATGGCGTTCCTGCTGAGGCTTTGCAGCTTGTCTTCAAGCTTTGTCCTGACTTGTTGCTCAGTATGTTCAACGCTTGCCTTTACGAAGATGTATTTCCGGAACGCTGGAAAGTGGCGAGGCTCGTACTGATCAGCAAGGGGAAAGGAAATTCCGAGTTGGCGTCTGCATACCGCCCGTTATGTATGCTAGACACGGCTGGGAAAGTGCTCGAGAAACTCATCAAGGGAAGACTCACTGACGCGGTCCGTTCTGCCGGGGACCTATCTCCACGGCAGTATGGTTTTAGAGCAGGTCGCTCCACTATTGACGCGATAGTGGAAGTAGTGAGCGCGGTCCAAAGAGCGGAGGCTCACTGCCAGTCAAACAAAAGGGTTGTGTTGCTCGTGACGCTTGACGTCAGAAACGCCTTCAATTCCGCTAGATGGGCGGATATTCTGGAAGCACTGGAAAACTCTTTTCAAGTTCCAGAATATCTGATGCGGATTTCGAAGAACTACCTGACAGACCGGAGCCTGCTCTATGAGACGAAGGAGGGTCAGCGGAGGATGGAAGTTACATCGGGTGTTGCACAAGGCTCCATCCTTGGCCCAGACCTGTGGAACATCACGTACGACGGGCTACTGAGAATCAAGCTGCCGGATGAGTCGCGCTTGATCGGCTATGCAGACGATATCGCGGCGCTAGTTGCGGGACGCACTGTTGAAAAAGAGCAACTCAGACTGGGTATGCTAATGCGCCGAGTGAGGGACTGGATGACTACTCGCGGGTTTAGCCTAGCTTTGGAGAAAACCGAAGTAGTCATCTTGACAAAGAAGAGAATCCCTAGAGTAAGGATGATCAACATTGGGGAAGCACTCGTTGAGACTAAACTAGCAGTAAAGTACCTGGGCATTTTGATCGACTTGAAGATGCGGTTCTCCGAGCAAATCAGGGCAATAGCTGACAAGGCTGCAGCGAGTGTTTCGGCTCTCAGCCGGCTAATGGCCAACAAAGGGGGTCCCACATCATCAAGAAGGAGACTTCTGATGAGTGCAGTACAATCTGTGCTGTTGTACGGATCGGAGATATGGTGTGAGGCTCTCAACAAGGGGCTGTATCGAAGGCGCTTGGCACAAGTGCAGCGACGGGGAGCGCTGCGGATTGCATCTGCATATTGGACTGTCTCGGAGTCGGCAGTGCTGGTCATCGCAGGAGTGATACCCATTACCCTCCTTGCCAAGGAGCGCCGCAGAATCTACTTGCGGAGGAACGAATGCGACAGAGATGCTGTCGCCCACGAAGAACGAGAACGCTCACTCAGTGATTGGCAACAGTCCTGGGTGAGCGATACAAAAGGTAGGTGGACCGCACGCCTTATTGTACCTGAGGCCATGGCTCAATTGAAGGAACGGTGAGACTGACTTCTATCTAACTCAGCAACTGAGAGGACATGGATACTTTCGGTCTTACCTGCACAAGATTGGTAAGTCACGGTCTCGTGACTGCATATTCTGTGCTGGAGAGGTCGATGATGCTTACCACACATTTTTTGTACGCAAGAGGTGGGAAAGGCAGCGCGGTGACCTCATTGAAGAAATGGGAGATCTCTCTCCGGATGAACTCACTGGAGAGATGCTCACATCCGTTGACAAATGGAACTGTGTGGCACATTACGCTCGGGCAGTCCTTAAGATAAAAAGGAAAATATATGAGCGCCTGGAGGCGTCCAGCGCGGAGGGGTCTCTTTTTAGAAATCCCTCTCCCTTCCACTCCTTCCGTTGGAAAAGGGATCCCTGTAGCCCGGTGGCGCCTAAACGCGTAGAGAAATGAGGCTTGGCCCGAAGTAATGTGTCAAACGGTTCCAGGGTAGGTTCTGAGATTGACAGGGCAGGTGTTTAGTGGGTAGTCCAAGGGTATCCTCCATGGGAGTCCCACACTGCCAGACTCGGCGGGCGTAAATGCCTTCACCTCCCTACCACAAAAAAAAAACAAAAAGGCATCTTAGCAATATTGGGACACAATGTTGGCTGGTTAAAATGGAGTTCTTTTAAAGCAAGGATATATTTGTTGTGCATGTCAGAAAAGTTACTCTTGAATTAAATCATTCTACATGTCCGCATATTATAAGTTACAAAACCCTTCTGACATGAGGGTAATTTTGTCTACCCAACTTGTTTTTATTTCACTGGGAGTGCGATTTCAAGATGCACATTAGCTCATGCCTATGCATCGACTGATACAACTACGCAAGATGGGAGAATGCGTTTTCAAATTCTATTTCATGCAAACTTAATTATTATTCGTATTAACGGATTAAATTCATGGCAAACCCCATATAAGCTCATTGCATGAAAGAGAATATGGGTGTATCTCAAGGTCATATTCCCAATAAAATAAAAATATAATTTCAAGTGAAAATTCATATTCGAATTTGCAGTTAGAATTTTTTTTCAGTCATTGACATCCACTACCGGAGCTGATTTGAAAGTGATCAAACTTTCTTGCATCGAATAAATCTATCCACATGCTTGCAGACCAAATATTATTTTTCTTCTTCTTTGTAACTCTAGAACCCGTCTAAGGCCTTCTCTTTCTGCAAAAAGTGCCTCAAATCGTCTCGATCGAACAACCATTTGCTCCAATTTCAAAACTCAAGCAACGATGAGTTGTCTTCGTTGACAGAGACAAACCAGAATTTCCTCAGTTCCCTTACTGGTCTTGGCTCTTGAATTCTCCCAACAAATATCTTTTTGAGTATCCGTTATTTGTCCATGCAATTCACGTGGCTTCTGCAGTCTTAAAACCGTTAAGCCCTCCGAGTTGTCACAACAATTTTCATACAGCTCATGTTCGTATAAAATTTTCCATTGGTCCCCGTCTAGCTTTGCTCCAATTATTCGCCCTGGTACCCGAAGCTTGGGTTAGGGACTCGATATATAGTATATATAAATTCTATACAACAAGATCCCTTAGTAACTGATGTATGTGTCCAGAAATTCTCACAATAATCGAGCCCTATTCAGTTAAGTTACTGCCGACTGGGGAGAAATGCGTTTGCAACAGATTTATACACTACATACTCGTATATCTAGGGATTTTGATGAACATTTTGGAAATGGCTTCTCTGAATGAGATGTTATCATGACTACTCAAACAATCAGGTCAGCGTACTGAAAGTAAAATGATGGAAAATTTAAATACTTAATAATCAAGCTGTAGTTTTTCGAACTAAATTTATGGAGTCCGTATATGAGCAAATTTTGATATTTATTGTTTGAGTTACTAATTGGTTTACAAAACCCTTCTGGTAAGAGTACTCTCCTACTACTTTGAATAATTTCTATTCACATCTATCACTCACAATAAGATACTTGAGGGATGATCATTAACGTTAGAAACATTAACTCAGATTCGTTACAGCTCAGAATCCGTTAGGCAATTCAAGTATTTTCAGTCTCTACCAACTTTGACTGCATTCAAGATAATTATTCCGGATTTAATGTTTCTATTCGTTCTGACATATTTGGGAAAAGTTGATGAGAGTCAAGATATTCAAAGTGATTTTATGCAAATTAGGAATGTAGCATTTAAAACGTTTTTATGCCAAGCAATCATAAAAGCTTAGTAATGACGAAAATCAAAAATCTGTCCTCAGGTCAAGCCTACGTCATTCATTGCGGCTGCTGTTATTTTAATGCCACAATTAGTCTTTTTCATTTTCAAGCCCAGCCAAAGAGCATATTTCCAAAAGTAAAATAAAAATCCCCATGGAATCCTCTTAGCCTGCATTAATTTTTTTCCGCCCTCAAATATGTCTTGAAACGTGAGCTTCTACCACCTGCTGTCATTTGGGTTGTTCAAGAGTGAGAAAGCATTAAGTAGTCTTTCGGCTGTGGTAAATTAAGGTAAGAAAATATGATGAAAGTTGCATGAAGGTAAGCTCGCAGTTCTTTTCGGAAAGGACAAAACATGTAATATTAAAATTAATAAGAGCAAGTAAGGTCCCACAAGTTAGCTTTATTTTCCTGTTGAGATTTCAACATGATATCGAAGAAAAAGGTAAGTATAGGGTAAAAAGTGAGAGGCATTGTTTGTATTAAAAGTAGTTAATTTTAGGGGTTTAGAGCTTAGGGACAAATTCATTAAGCTTTAATTGGTCCTTGAAATATTTCATGCGACGAGGATCATATTACTGATTTTTATGAGGTTATAAGGAAACTTCTTGTATGTAAATATTTTATAAGAGTCAATCGGGGCTGTAGATGAGCATTTAGACGTTGAGCGTGCTAGTGTATTCTAGTATCAAAACTAATTATATTTTTTCAAGACTATGTACTATGGAAGAAAATTTATTATGTTTGATTAGATACGTTTGATGATTTCTAGCTTGTCATGATCTTACTTATAGAATATTGGAGGATTGTTAACCGCTGCTTATTGCAGACATTGAGTTTAGATGTGCAATTTAACTACTTGCGTAAGATGAATGATTGATTATTTTTTAACAATCTTTGAAATTTAGTACTTGGTTGAAGCGCGCCCACTCACTATAATTTCTGTTGCTCATATATGCACAGCTGCTTTTTAGGGTTTTGTAAAATAATTTTACCAAACCATACTAGTTTCGCGACCAGTCTGTCCGTCCGTCCGTCCGTGTGTCACAGCACTTTTTCTCGCAAACTACATAAGCCAGAAACATCAAATTTTGTATGCAGGTATTTAAGGCGGGTCTCCCAATATAGGGGAGAGGCCCCCCCAGAAAAAAAATTCATCAAAGGTAGCCGATATGGGTATCAAATGAAAGGCCTTGATGAGAACTTTTCAAAACAGGTCTTTATTTGACACTTTTTGCTTCGAGGGATGCGCAGGGAGGGGAAATACACGAAAAATTTGTGTACCCCCCCCTCGCGATTAGACAGCTGTAATCCAAAAAATCTGAAAAAAATTATGGTGGTAGGTGTTTATGAGTACAACAACAACAAATATTAGCTAAACTTTTCTTTTTTATTTGGATCATTTCACCCTTTTCACATCAATTTAATGTAAATCTATACGACAAATTTGCTCTACATTTGAAGCTTTATCTAACGTCGCGCGGATATCGATCACTCCTTCGGATGGCTCCGATAGCTTTTTAAATTACTTTTTATGGAATTGTTTTGCAGCTACATATCAATGAGTTGCATATTTTGAATAATAATTTTTCTGAAAAATTATTAGAGAAGAAAAATGTTAGAAGAAGGTAGTTGTAGAGCAAATTTGTCGTATAGATTTACATTAAATTGATGTGAAAAGGGTGAAATGATCCAAATAAAAAAAAAAAGTTTAGCTAATACAAGTACTTACAAGAGAAATTTACCTTGAATATAACATGCAGATACAAAAACATATTGAGTTTGCATAAGTAGAAAAATTAAAAATTAACTCCCTCACCTCTGAGCATGGTGGTCGCCATCACCGGTGTGTATCTAAGTGTGATGGCCTGAGGAGAATTAGTGCACACGTCGAAACCACCTTCTTCTAACATTTTTCTTCTCTAATAATTTTTCAGAAAAATTATTATTCAAAATATGCAACTCATTTATATGTAGCTGCAAAACAATTCCATAAAAAGTAACAACAAATACCTTAGAAGTCGAAATTCACTCAACTTTGTTAATAATAGTATGATATTCGAATTTCACTTTTTTCCCAATAAAATCGCATTGGTACCCTCAAACTGAACGATATTCGACATTTACGTAGTCCTACTAAGGGTTGTAAAGCTTTGTAAGTGTGATGAAAAACGAATGATATACACAGAAGTTATAGCCGTTTCAAATTTCTCCAATTACAGCAACAATAACACATGATTTTGGTATTTTATGGACTTTCCATCGAATCAGTCACTGCAGTTTTGACTTGATCCTCTTGAAATTTTCCAATAATGTCAATAATATTAATATTTTTGAGAATTCATGATTTGAGTGATTTTCGTCGGTTGGCAACAAAATGGCGACCGTTGAAACTAGAAAAACAATGGATTTTTCTTTGAACGTGCACATCTCTTTGACATATTTCTTGAGGTTGTTCATTGCTGGTGACTGCATTTCTGAGGAGTTGGGTACAAAACCCTTCTGACATGAGCGTAGGTCTATTTACCCAACTTGTTAATTATTGTATTGAATACTTTTTAGATGATTTTCAATGATAGCGGGTGAAGAACTTAATTTAAAATTTGATAATAAAGTATCAGCCAGATTGTTTTGTGAAAGGAAGTGTAAAGACTTAAATTCAAAAAGAACTAGCGATACTCATAAATATGGGAATATATTTGATTAAGGAGGCGTATATAATACAAACAAATATAAAAACAATCGCAATAAATATGTAAGCTACCGGCCAAACCCGGTTTTAAGCCAAGCTCAACTGTCCTAGGCCAAACTGGACGTTAGGATTACCTAGGTCAATCTAGTTTCGCCTGACTAATATATATAAGATATATATTTCGCCTGACTAATACATATAAGATGAAGGAGATTTTCACCCTTTGCAAAAATTGTTCATGTTTTCTATGTCTACTCCCTCATTATGTGCATTCATTTTGTATTTTGTGTATGGGCAATTTGTGAAATTATATGAATTTAATTTGAGGTAAATTTCTCAGGAGATATTAACTTATTGTGGAGAGAACTTTATATATCCCGGATGTTTAGAATATTGCAAACATGCTGGGTATTGCAGTTTTGCTACAATTTGCACCATATTTTCATGTAATGTGAATCGGGCAATATAGTAAAACAAGTTGGGTAGACAGACCTATGCTCATGTCAGAAGGGTTTTGTACTCAACTAACAAAATGCAGTAACCAGCAACGAATAAAATCAAGAAACACGTCTTGTTCGAGCATCATACTATTATTAACAAAGTTGAAAGAATTTTGAGATCTGAAGTATTTGTTAAAGTTATACCCATAAATATCTCGCTTGAACATTTTGTCAGATTTTTTAAGATCACGGGTGTCCATTCGCGAGGGAGGAAACACATTTTTCATGTATTTCCCGCCCTGTGCCCCCACTGAAGCAAAAGCTGTCAGTTTAAGAACTGTTGTGAAAAGCTCTCATAGAGAACTTTCATTTGATACTCATATCGGCTACCTTTCATGAAATTTTTTTCAGGGGCCACTCCTCTGTACTGTAATCATCGATTCATGGCCTATTTTTTCGAATCCTAGAATGGTTACAAAGCCCTTTTGCTAGGAGCTCTCTCCTGCCTCTTCGACTTGTTTCAATTGTATGTACTCATCTTCATGATACCTATCATTCCTGTAATTTTCATGCAAATCCTAGCAAAGCTGTAGTGTCTAAGTCGGTAAAAAGCGCATATGGCTCCATAGCAATATGTTTCCATAGTAATACAGGGCACATTGTTCCATAGTAATACAGGAAAATTCAAATCGCTATAACTTCGTTAAGTACTATTGGATCTTTATGAAACTTTCAAAAAAGACCAGTCTTATAAATAGTCATCTGTTTGCTAAATTTTATTGAATTTAAGGGTACCGTTTGGATTTTATTCAAGAAAACATAAAATTGATAAATCATACTATTACTAAGAAAGTTGAGTGAATTTCGACTTTTCATGTATTTGTTGTTGTTGTACTCATTAAGGTCTACAGTCGTGATTTTTTTCAGATTTTTCGGATGAAAGGTGTCCAATCGCGAGGGGGGGGGGTACGCGAAAAGCTCGTACATTTTCCCTTCCCCTGCCCCCCTTGCTACTCATAAGGCAATTTTAAGACTTGTTTTGAAAAGATCTTATTGAGACCTTTTCAATGACACCCTACTCGACTTCCACCCTTGAACTTTCAAGAAGTCACCACTTCTGACCTTTCCACATAGTTTCATTGCTGTAGCTTCTATAGTTTCGGAGGTAAAGTGCTGTGACATACAAATGGACGGACGGACAAACGGACACAGGTCGTGATTGCAATAGGGTTTTGTATTTTAAGTACAAAACCCTAAAAATATGGAGATCCTAAGCAACCATCATCCTATCAGATACATCAATGAAAGCAAGCAGCGAGCTCTGGGTGGAAATGAAAGTGGAAATTAAAACCGTGGCAGAACAGATGGTCAGATATCAAGCGCAATGCAAAAGAAATTATTTGTTTGATGATGAGTGCCAGAATACAGAAGACAAAAAGAATCAGGCTTCCAAACAATACTGAGGTAAGAACACCAGGACAAAGAGAGAACATTATGAAAATCTCAGAAGAGTAGCAAATAAGATAATTAGGATTAAGAAAGGAAAATACAACGATGCTCGATTGAGAACCATTGATGTGAGTCTCGCAAGTAACAACACAAGACAAGCATACAAAGTAGTGAAAAACATGAAACGAGGTTATCAGCCCAAAATCAACCACTGCCATGATAAAATTGGCAACATCACCGCTGATGAAACCAAGTTGAAGGAAAAATGGGTATTACATTCAAGAAATCCTAAGTTATCCATACAGCTCCAGAGCATCGGAGCCTGTAGATATTTCCGCAGAGCTTCCATTGGCTCCATCATCTCTAGATGAAGTTTTTCCACCATGAAACCCCAGAAGAATAATAAAGCGGCAAATATAAATGAGATTCTAGTGCTGTGCATTTAAATTAGTTACAGTAGTCATCTAGCACATTTGACATTGTGAATATATTCCAAACGAGTGGATCCAATGAATTATATTCTCTATCCATAAAAAAGGTGACAAACTACAGTGCAAAAACTATACAGGAATATCACTAATTTGTACGGCGTACAAAATATTTTAAAAGATCAGATCATACGAAACCGGATCATCCACCAACAGTATTATTGGTGAGTTCAAGGTGGTTTTAGAGCAGATATATTGACAATAGACCAACTGTTTACAATTAAGCATTTACTTAAAAAGTACTGAGAGTTTAATATAGGACCTAAAATAAATTTTCATTGACTTTATGCCAGAGTTTCGAGAGTTTTGACTGTAGCGTACTGTTTCAAATAATGATTTGCCTTAGGACCTCAGCCAAGCAAATATGTCTCACCAAAATGACTATGACGTGGACCACCTCTAAAGTCTGCATCTACAAAAACTCACCAATGTTTTTGACAGTAATAACGAACCAAAGCAGGAAGATATATTGCCCCATCACCATTCTGGAGTATGTCATAAGTAAGCTACCTGTCGATACAATACGTACATTAGTATACAAGTCAAGCCAAGAGGTAGCCTAAGCGGACAACTTCAACATTTTGTTACGCTCGTTGATAAGCTCCAAAGAATTTTTCCTGAAACTTGACAACGAAGCACAAGCAACTAAGGCTACAAATCAATGAGAATAAAACAAAATTCGTGATCCAGTTAAGAAAAAATACTTCAAATACACAAAAAACTCACAAATGGGGAATACAACAGTAGTTGGAGCGAAACTAGACATGGCGATTCGATACAACCATGGACCCTATGTACGAGAGCAGTTCGAATATGAAGAAGAAGAATATGAAGACAAATACTGTAGATGGCGCGCATGTACGTTTTGAAGGTCGTGTCTTGAGTATGTGATAGCTGAGTCCTTTACAAATAAAGTGGTATAATTTTGTCAAGAGTACATGTTTCACGAAACTGCTACGACCATGAGTGAACGTCAAGTGCGGACCGCCGTTGCGCAACGTACTGTTATTCATTTTTTAGTGTGCGAAGGCGTTAAAAGCACGGAAATTTTTCTGCGTTTGTGAAATGAGTTCGGTAGTGATAATTACAGGCTGATAAATCTGGACTGTAAGGGGTGTTCCAGTACCTCCCACCCCAATTCCGATATTGTATTGAGCGTGAGACGCGCGGAGAATGGAGAAGAATCATTCAGAAAGGCTCCTCGATATCCAGCGATAAGCGGGTTTGAATTGTGTTTTCAGAAGGTGAGAGTAGTATGCAGCATTGATGAAATGTTGAGTGCGTACGAAACTGACGCACAGTTCGCTCCGCTGGTCCCAGAACACAGTACACATAACCTTGCCCGTGAACGTAGTTGTCTTCGCTTTGACTGGCACCCCTTCCTCCCTCTTCCTCCACCCTTTAGACAACACCTTGATTTCGGGAGTATAATAGTGTGCCCATGTCTCATCTGTAGTGAAGATTCGTGTTAAAACCATCCATCTTCACCATGTTTCACGTCAGCAAGCGGCAACACACTGCCAACTGCGTGAAGTTTTGCGCAATGTTCAACAGTTTAGGAACCCATCGCGCCCTAATTTTGCGATATTGAAGTTGTTCGTGGATGCTAGACTCTACACTACCAATACTGATGCCGAGCTCAGCTAAAATGTCTCGAACATCCAAAATAAGTTGTTTTACGCGGTAAATGTTGTCTGGTGTGATGCTGGTTCGTGGTCGATGATAATGCGGCTCATTCTCGACGGTTTCAAGACCACCTTTGAATGCTTTGGCCCATTGAAATATAGCACCTCTACTCAGGCACTCACTACCAAACTGATTTCGCAAACGCAGAAAAATTTCCGTGTTTTAACGCCTTTCCACACTAAACAAGTTGGGTAAATAGACCTACGGTCAAATAAGAAGGGTTTTATACCCAACGTTCGAAATGCAATCACTAGCAACGAATAAAGGCAAGAAACTTGTCAAAGAGATGTGCACGTTCAAAAGAAAATCCATTGTTTTTCTATTTTCAACGGGCGCCATTTGGTTGCAAACCAACAAAAATCATGAATTCCCAAAAAAATTTATATTGTTGACCTTATTCGAAAATTTCAAGAAGATCAAATCAAATCTGCAGTGTCAGATTTAATGGGAAGTCCTTATAATATCAAAATCGTGTGTTATTGTTGCTGTATTTGGAGAAATTTCAAACGCCTGCAACTTCCATGAATATTATTGAATTTTCATCAAACTTGCAGCGTATTAGGATCTTATGTAAAACTACTTAAATATTGGTTTTCATTGAATTTAAGCGTTTCCATACAATTTTATTGGAGAAATTGCATTGTTCATACTATTATTAACAAAGTTGAGTGAATTTTGATTTCAAAGGTATTTGTTGTTGTTGAACTTATAAATATCTGTCACCACAATTTTTTTCAGATTTTTCAGATCACAGGTGTCTAATCGCAAGGGGGAAACCCAAATTTTTCGTGTATTTCCCCTTCCTGTGCACCCCCCGTAGAAAGAAATATCAGTCTAAGCCCCGTTTTGAAAAGTTCTCATTAAGAACTTTCACTTGATACCCATATCGGCTACCTTTGATGAAACTTTTTTTTCAGTTGCCACTCCCTTATATGGGGAGACACCCCTTAAGTCCTTGGTAAAATTTTTTTTGTAATGAAACTTTGAAGAGGGCATCACTGTACATCTATGTACAAAATTTGATGTTTCTAGTTTAAGTAGTTTGTGATAAAAAGTGCTGTGACACACGGACGGACGGACAGACGGACTGACAGGCACGATTTTAGCATGGTTTTGTAAAGTTACTTTACAAAACCCTAAAAACTAATGACAATACGTTGCACAACGGTTGTCGGCACTTGACGTTCACTGATGGTTGTAGCACTTGCATGAAACATGCACTCCCGATGAAAACTATGCCACACTGTTTTTAAGGAACCCAGCTAACACATACTCAACCCACGGCCTTCAAAACATACATGCGGGCAATCTACAGCGTTTGCCTCCATCATATTTGAACCGCTCTCGTAATTTTTGGCGAGCTGTTGGTCTAAAAGATTGTTAGACTGGAGAAGCTGCAATAGGCTGGCCACATGAATTGTATGGACAAACAATGGATACCGAAAAAGTATTCGCTGGGACAACTGAAGGGTGGAGACCAGTGGGAAAACTGAGAATACGCTGGTCTGACTGGTTGAAGAAGACAGTTTATCGCTGCTCGAGTCTAGAAATTGGAGCAAGTAGTCAATGGACCGAGACAGTTGGAGATGCTTATTGCAGGACATGAAGACCCAAGATAGGCTATAGTGGTACGAAGAAAAAACAATCAGTTGAGTCTTTTGGCTTTGTTTACAAAACTGGAAAATTTCTCAAAAGGAAACAAAGCATTGGCCATTTAAAGCAAAACTTCATAATTACTTTCATATATAAACTATCAAAAAGAAGAGAAGAAGATAAAAGGTGCCCATGGTGGGTACAATGCTGCTGGAACATTCACATAGAGTGAAATGCTAACCGCTCAAAATGAGGCAAACCTTAATATGAGTATCATCACATCTACTTAAGTTACTGGTTGTCGACTGAAATTGCTGAAAAGTGATTGGAATAGCTAAAGCTGCCCAGTCCTCAGCCATACTATCAAATTTTCCTAACTCCTCTCTCTCTCTCTCTCTCTCTCAAATGTCTCATATTTTGACGAGAAGAGATTTAATGATGCTTCGAGCTGAATAAATTACTGCAATTGATACACTAAAAGAAATCAAAAATAATTTTGTGAACAACATTTTCCTGAGTCAAAACTTTTGTGTAAGTGAAAAACAACATCTGTTTTTAGGGCTTTGCAAAATAATTTTACAAAACTCTACTAAAATCTCGTCCTGTCTGTCCATCCGTGTCACAGCACTTTTTCTCTCAAACTACTTAAGCTAGATACATGAAATTTTGTATGTAAGTGTAAAGTTGTGCTCCTTTCAAAATCCAATAACAACAAAATTTGATAAGGTATTTAAGAAGGATCTCCCCATATAGGGGAGTGGCCCTCGTAAAAAACATTCATCAAAGGTAGCCGATATGGCAATTAATTGGAAGGAATTGATGAGAATCTTTCAAAGCTGGTCTTAGTTGGGCATTTTTTGCTTCGAGGGGCGTACATTGGATCTTCTTGAATCTTTCAAATAAGGTCAATGACATTAATATTTATTAGGAGTTCATAATTTGAGTGATTTTTGTTAGGCCGCAACAAAATGGCGACCATTGAAAACAGAGAAACAATGGATTTTCTTATAAACGTGCACATCTCTTTGAAGTATTTCTTAATTTTATTTGTTGCTGGTGACTGCATTTCTGAGAAATTGGGTACAAAACCCTTCTGACAAGAGCGCAAGTCTTCTCAGCAAACTTTTTTAAATCAAGCACTAAGACAATCAACAGTGTAAATAAGCATTTAAGACCACTCTTGAAGTAAATATAAAACCAAACAAAACAGAACATGTCTCTCAAACTCAAACATGGTCAAATCTAAGCTACTCGGTCGAAACTTGATACTTTTATATTATCGAATTTTCAGAGGTTTCATTGTATCAAGTAAGGCGATGATTGCGCATTCACACACAACTGAACAAAATAATAAGTTTGAGCAGCTTTTTTCTCTAAAATAAGGTTAATGGTTAGACTTTTCTTTATTATAAGTTGTTTCTCAATTTAAAAACACTTCATCTTCGTAATGAAAAACAAAACGCTTCATAAACTTAAAAGAAAAATTTTAGCGTTCAGCTAATTCAAAAATTGTGCTAATTTTCAAATGGCCGAATAATTAATGTGCTCAAAAAACACCGTAGTTAACATCGAAATTTCGGTAGTTATGGTCACTTTTTCTACAGAATTAGTTAACACATATGTAATATCTTGAATACCCGCCATTATTTCCGACGGCTTTTTCAATTTTTCCTGGCATATACGTCATCAACTTCCAATAAGTTTCTACAAAATGTTGAATATTCTCTCATAATTGGGTTTTGCTTAGCAAACCATCTTTGAAACTTCTCATTTAAGTCTATCCCATAGATTTTCAATGGGATTAAGATCTGAGGATTGACTTTGCCACTCAAAAATGTCCACATTACTATCTTGGAACCATTCTTTGACCGAACGAGATGAATATTTCGGATCATTGTCCTGCAGAAATGTCCACAACAATGGAATATTATCCTTGGCATATGGTAGCATAACTATCTCCAAAAAACCTATGTGTACGAATCTATCCATTATGCCATCATCTTGCCATGAAAAACAGCCTCATACCATCGCGCTGCTACCTCTGTGCTTCACCCCTTTTTGGGAAACATAGCATGAAATCGTTTGCTCTTCGATTGACAAACATTTCTTTTCACCTGCGATCCGCACACTGTTTTAATGAGCTAACGCAAAGTTTATCCTCTTCCCCAAATTTGAAGCTTGAATGAAAAGAACTTTCCGAGCAATCCTATCGAGTCGTTTTGCGCTTACTAATTGCCGTCACTCTGTTTGTGATGAAACAACACTCTCAAACTTGCTTGCAATCGTCCTGGATGACTTAAACGGGTCGCATTTAGCTAATGTAATGATACGATTGTTGGTAAATGGTAAAGTTTTTCCAGGTGCTTCACGCGTCTCAATGGATTATTCCTGTTTGAGAGCATTTGTAACAAAATTTTCAGATGGTCCAATTGGTGTGCTAATGAAGTTTTAGGTTTTTCCCTCGTCCCGGAGCTGACGGACAAGTCTTATCTCCCCTGCTCTACAATGAGGTCTGTAGTGCATAGCAATTATCATACATTTCAATCCTTTATACAATTATGCTTATCAACTATCCATTCGTATGTCATTCCTACATGCAGTGCGACCAAAACTGACGATAGATACAAGCCATATGGCAGCAGCGCTTACTACTACACACATGACCATTAGTAGGCCGACTTTGCTGGCTAACTTACATGGCGTTGTATGAAGATTTGTGGAGGTGCCAACAAAAATTCGAGGTTTTGTACGGTTTAGAGACGGATTTCTACAGTGAAATCCAGATGATCCGCGGACAATACAATAGCGCTCCTAGTGAAGTGAAAATTATTTCAGTTCTTATACCCGTTTAGTTTTTATCGCCTTCCAAAGTGAATTTATAGGAGTTTGTTTACATCTCAACGCTGAGCTATCAGTCGAAGGTGCAAAACGTGTGCTTCATTTGCTCGTCTTGGAAAGTTTAGGAGCACAATGGGCTATACAAGGTGAATTTATAGCATGCACGGAATGCGTTCGGCACGTTTTTTATTCGGAAAATAGTATATACGACGAAATATAAGCATTTGCTAATGTCGCAGTTGGGTGACAGCTACCGGAAGCTTGTCCATAGTAGGCCGACTAATACATATGCAAATTGCTACCATATGGCTTGTATCTATCGTCAGTTTTGAGTGCGACCCAACACTTCTTGGCTCAAGTACATGAGCCACATGTGCATTACGTTATACAGGTATTTATTATTATGTGACTCGTCGGTGGCTTGTCGGCACGAGCTAGGAGGTGTTAGTGATACAGTTGCATTGTCTTTGACTTCATTGTTTTCGTTTATGAGTCAGTGCAAATGTTGCGGAGATGTTTGGGATATTTGAGCTATGGTGTTTGGAATAGAGAATTGCAGATGCTTTATGGTGTGTTTATGAAATAACGTCACACTTTGGGTGACCTATTGATTTATTAAATTGAACCATTTGAAACCTGAGAAAGGGTAATACTCGTCTGTGTTCACATTAAATTCTGAACAACATTTCTGTATAAATAGTTTCAAGAATTTTTAAACGGACAGTTGAAAAATATATAACTACGAGTGCACTACCGAAGAACACCGTAACCATAAGTATAATGCAAGTACTGTTTTTTACCGATAAAAATAATGGCTCAGCTTTCCAGGGAAGCCATATCATATCAGCGTAATAACTCTGTATTACGTGAACCATTTTTCTAGTCCTTTGTCGTTGATCCAATCTCACATTAGGTCCACAGCACGTTTCATATTATTATAATGTTGTAATTATACCTTCAATTAATTTAATTCGCTGAAAATCTTACCTTCTGCAACTAAATAATTCTTTAAGTTTATTCATTTTAATTTTTTTTTTCATCACACACCTATTATATTATCCACCTTAAATTTAAAGACTGAACAAGGATAAGCCCAGTTTAGGGTGATAATCAGTACCCGCCAAATCGTTTCCAGCGTATCCACCCATCTAATGGAGTTGTAGGCATTCATAATGTCAAATTTCTCTAACAGTACGGTCTGCTGTTCGGTCCAGATATATGTCTTTGCTTTTTGGACCGCACTCACCACGTCTGGAATCGCATCATGGGTGGAACATCCTGCTTAAAAGCTGTACTGCCAAGGAGAAAAGCCCCTTGCAGCACGGATTGCGTCAGTGAGTTGCCCCTTGATGAATTTCTCTAGCACTTTCCCAGCACTGTCTAGCATGCGTAACGATCAATATCAAGACGATGATCCAATATTACCCTTCTCTTTGCTGATCAGCATGAGCTGTGCCACCTTATATCGTACCGGGAAAACTCCGTCCAGTAGTCAAGCGTTGAATGTACTAACCAGCAAGTCATGACAATGGTCATTAATCTCTTTAATAAACTCAATGTGGATTGGTCGGCAATATCTGCTGAATGATGGACGAGTGTTCTTTCAAATTATAGTTTCTCCTGAAGATGCAATTGTTCAGACCAATCAAAGTGGCAAATACAAAGTGACGAACATGCTTGCATCTTCAGTGACGGCAAGGCTAGTGAAGTTTTGCTTATAATAACTGAGGCCCATGCTGCCATCGATGCCTCATTTCCCAATCAAAAATAAATCACCTAAAGATTCTTAAGGTATGGCAGCTAACACTTCCATCTGACATTCGATAATAGGAGTCTCAGCACTCATATGATCGAGTACCCGTTACAACTCCACCTTCGCTGTAGGCTTGGTGACTTCCAAAGCCTTAGGGTAGCTTCAATATAAAATATATTAGTGCTTTGTGAGTTTAATTCCAACTATACAAATCTGTGGCATGACCTGTGTTACGCTATGTGTGTAAAACATGGACCCTAACCCAAACATCTGCAAATATATTGAACGCCTTCAAGAGCCAGCTCTGAGGCAAATAATCTGAGCGCAGCTAGACGGGGACCGATGGGGAATTCGATACAACCATGAACTCTATGAAATTTTTGCCATGCTGGAGGTCTCAACGATTATTAGACTGCGGAAGCTGCAATGGACTGTACACATGAATCGTATGGACGAACAACGGCTAACTATATAGATATTCGTTGGGAAAACTGAAGGGCGGAGACCAGTGGGAAATACTGATCCGACTCGATCGACGAAGAGTATTCATGGCCACTCGGATTTCGAATTTGGAAGACGCGGCTAATCGGCCAAGACCGTTGGATCGCTATTTGCAGGGAACGAAGCCCTGAGAGGGGCTGTAGTTTAGATTCCGTTAGGAAAGGTAGCACATTGTTAGGGTTCCCTTAACTTGTGCTGCGCTCTGAGTTTTGTATCAAATCGCTGACTGCTGATTTATCCAACTGTGCCAAATCGCAAGCCCTCTTAATTTTGGCCACTTACTGCAAGACGCAAAATCCTTTTTTCCGCCCAGAAATAGCTGCGGTCCCCGATTTTGATGATGATGATAGGTGACGTCTTAAAATACACTTTGGACCAGTCTTGATATTTTTGGCAGACTTACACATTGCTTTTCACTCAACCACTTTGAGAGTTTACTAAGAACTGTGCTTTCCTTTCATGAACTACATTTCCACAATATAACAAGTCGATCGCAAAAATACTTCGTAGCGTTCTCCGAATTGCTAGCATCTACATTCTCTGCATCTGGCACCGTATCTGTATCTGGCACCGTATCCTTCAATTGCTGTAAAACTTGATGATGTCTTTCTCCATTTGAATCACTCGCAAATGACCGCAAATCAAATATAAACAATCTTGAAAATGGTCCAATGAACTTAATTCCTGCAATAAATAAAAACAAAATAAATTAAGTTTTTTAACTTTTCATACCATTGCTATATATGGTACCTTGTGGACAATCATTGCTTCAACTAGGAAATCCGAAGATTTTTAGAAAAAAATTTTAACGCCTTTAATTGAAACATATTTTATTATTAATATCGTTCAACTCGATTCAGATCTTAGTTAAAAGTTCAACTAAAAAATTATTCTTCATGTTTTATAAATATCATGATTCGGACTTCGTATAGTTAAGGCTAACTTAACGCTTGCTTACCTTCCTCAGTCATTTTGAATGGACAATCTCTCTCATCATCAATCGAATTCAACAATGGCTTTGCAATCCTTGAGATGTTCAGAATAAACTGGTAAAAGTAAGAAACAAGTTGGGTAAACAGACCTACGCTCATGTTAGAACGGTTTTGTACCCAACTTCTCAGAACTGCAGTCACCAGCAATGAATAACGTCAAGAAATATCTTAAAGAGATGTGCACGTTCAGAGGAAAATCCATTGTTTTTCTACTTTAAACGGTCGCCGTTTTGTCGCAAACTGACAAAAATCGCTTAAATCATGAATTCTCTAAAATATTAGTGTTATTGACCTTATTGGGAAATTTCAACAAGATCAAGTCAAAACTGCAGTGACTGATAAACGGCATATCTTTTTCTTTATAATGATATAAACATCCGATCATTTATATTGAAAAATGGCATTTTTCTTTTAATATCCAAATTACAGCTCTTATTGGAAAACCCTGTACCATTACAAAAAAGTTCATCAATAGCCGGTACCATAGATAATTTTTCAACGCAAAGGGTATTGCCAAGGGCGTAGCTACGATTTTATTCTGGGGTGTGCTGAAATAGGCAGGAAGGTTATAAGGATGTAATAGTTTCATGGGATAAAAAAGCGAACAAGAGACAAAATTACAACAAATGTCAATTTTATTATCGCTTAATTGCTTAGAACAGAAAACGTATTATGATATAATTAATTACATGTTCTATGATTAGTTAATAATTAATAGTTGTAGACTATAATTAGTTCCATAGATACTTGTAAAATGTAGATAGTTTTTATAGCACGAAAAACTACAAGAGAACAGCCCTCCTCGGCACATTCGCCATTATATCCAACACGTTTTCTGGCGAAACATTGATATTGCCGTAATGAACGGACAAAAGTGCTAGATCAGTTAATCTGTCATTGTTCATTCGATTTCTCAAATAGTTTTTTACTCGTTTCATTGTCGAAAATGACCGTTCGGCTGTGCATGTTGATACTGAAAAACAAAACCATTTTGTCAAAACGAACAATTAATTATGACTTTAGGCTAGGCTTCTTAAAATTAATGTTTTAACTAATGAGAGTTTGGTTTTTAGAAAAATTTAAAATTAAAAACGAGCATAAGGTAAAGGTAAGTCAAAGTAAAAAAACATAATAACTGAAAGAATAATAAAAAAAGGAGTAGTAGTTAAAACTATGTTTAAATTCTGTAATTTTCCAAAAAAAATTAACTAAACAATTTAGTTAATATTTTTTGGGTAAATATTAAACTGTTTAGTTAATGTTTTTTCGGGTAAATTTCAGAATTCTTTTACTAACTAAACTTACCTGGAAGTGTAGCCAAGATTTTAAGCAAATGGTGAATGTGCGGGAAAAATGTCTTGTCACAGTTATCCAGACATTCAGAAATACTTGGATATTTCTTATTCGTCGCCATCTCTTCTTTTTCCCGCTTCTTGCACCATATAAGGTACTCTGCTTTTACAACTACAGCATTTTCTTCGAAATAATGAGAAAGTTTGTCGACTTCATCAACATTTTTTCTGGATGCATGCTGAGGAAGCATAACTCTCAGTGCAGTTAACATATCATCCTGGCCGTTGCTGAATCTGCTTTTGAGGTGGGCTATTAAGTCATCTAACGATGGGACGAAAATAGTTCTTCTGTAATATTCGTCAACACTACCGTAAGGGTAGTTTTCCCTATTAGTTTGTCTACCCACTAATCTAGGCACATTCAATGCAGCGTCAAAATAGAGTTCATGCATCTTAGAAGCTGACTCAAACAACTTGTGAAACTCAGCATCAATGTCATCTCTTAATGCCTGCAGTATCTCAATAACAGAAGAAGCATGTCTGTATACTGAGCTTAAATCAACTGTCCACTCATAGTGCTAACGCCATCATACTCTTGAACAACCAATTTTTCCATTTCAAGACCTAGTTTTGTACATTTGTCTAAGATAACGGTTGTAACGCCTTCGGCAGTCATGTCAATTATAGGTGCAAAAGTAAGGAAATCTTCATGAAGTGTGTTTTTTTCATCAACAAAACGTACAGATAAAGACAGCAGCTCTGTACCCGATACATCTAAAGTTTCGTCTGCTATAATTGTGAAGGCACCAGATGTGTTTGCTTTCTGTACAATTTTGTTTTGAATAATTTTTGAGGAAATGTCTAATATTTCATTTTGTATGGAAGGACTCACGTAGGTTGCGTTTTTTGGAGAGTTAAGTAGATGACTTTTCAATTTCTCGTCTCCACTATTTGCTCTAAATCTCAATAGAGCTCTAAATTTCCCATCCTTGTGATGTGGATTTTCCAAGGAAACTGGATCGTAGTTTTCAGGATCGTGTTCTTTGCCTCGTAAAGGAAGCTCATTTTCCCCACAAAAAATGACCGTTTCAATTATAGGTTTCAGGGCTTCACCACTTTCTGCAACCTATTTCTTTCTCTGCGTGTCAACTTGAGAAGCGATACTGTCAGTTTTCATTCTTATAACATTCAAAAAGTGTTCAGCAGGAGCAGCGCATTTTTTGTGATAGTGAGCATCAGAGTGAGCTTTAAATTTTTCCAACGCATTTAGCCATTTTGTATATGGTGAGCTAACTTATGAGCCTATGCTTTCGTGACCCCCTTTTCCTACACTTTCGGAACAAAATGCTACACAATACTTACAAAAAGCTCCATTTAACAATTTTAAATAAGACAGCCACGGGTATTTTACGAGCCAGTTATGTTGAAACTTTCGTTTTTGACCGCCTGCCATAGTAGTTGGAAAACTAAAATTTTCATTTGGTATGAATGCATCAAGCAATGCTTTACACCTCAATTCATCCATATTTTTAACAGGAAATGACGAAAAAATTAATTCTGAAATCTTACCAATGCCGTTTTCAGAAACCTCGCCATATTCTTGCACGTGTGGCCGTGACTAGTGTTTTTGGTAGTCTCATTCTCGGTTTGAACTTGCACGCAACTATCACTGTCAGAGCTTTCCTTTCCTTGTGTATTTGTTGAGGCAGAAGTCGAAGCTTCATTTTCAATTGATCCTTATGTTTTTGTTTGTTTAAAAAAATAACTCGCAATTGTATTCACGTGACGACGTTTCATTTTATTTAAGATATAACCGCACTATAGATACTCAGCAACAACAAACTAACAGCACTGTTACACGCACAGCACAGTGTCACAGTGACAGTGTCACAGTGACACCACACAACGTGAGTTGTTGTTGGTCTAGACTACAAAACTGTTATGCAAGCGCAACAAATGTAATATGACGACTGACTGATATGTCACTGTGACTGTGAGTAGAGCCGCTGAACATTTCGTGTAGCGACGCGTCCGTACAGTCAGCCACAGAAGCGACGAGTACGTACAGTCAGCCACAGAAGAGCTCTAATTGTCCGTATGCGTGTTTGTCGTGCGCCGAATAACCTCTCTCAATAGTTCGGTAAACTAACCAGCAAAACTAAGGTATTTTAAGAAGGTATTTTTTTAGAATTTTGGGGGGTGCTGAAGCCCTTTCAGCACCCCCCCCCCCC
This sequence comes from Odontomyia ornata, assembly GCA_963969285.1. Lineage (NCBI taxonomy): Eukaryota > Metazoa > Arthropoda > Insecta > Diptera > Stratiomyidae > Odontomyia > Odontomyia ornata. The sequence continues at coordinate 132,383,031 of OZ017740.1, forward strand.
CTGGCTACGCCCTTGGGTATTGCTCAAATCAATATGTGAATCAAAGCTCCTACCATTCTCATCAAAGTCAACAAGCCAACCAGCAAATATGGCACTCGAAAGAAACAACAACCTCCCAAAACATGGACGAATCTCGAGCGCAAAAACAACAATGTATTTGTTGAAAATTTATTAATTTATTATCTTATCTTTTTGATTAAGTTCACAACTCAATGAAGTTTTAGTTTTAACTAGCTTAATATAGAATGCATTTGAAAAATCTCGTTCTAGCAACAGTTGCGCCGGCAATAAATCTTTTGCAACTATGAAAATATTAATGGGCTCTATTTGATTAGATTTGTCCATAAGTATATAATTTTACCTTAAAAATCCACTAACGTATCGTTTTTGGAGTTTTTCTGGCACTAAAGATAGAGGCAAAATTAAACGAACTGCCAATTTCAAATAAACATAATAATCTTTCAATAAAAGTTTTCAGTCCAACTCAATTTGAAATATCACATGCTACTGGTTTTGTACAGTATTTTATCATATGCTCAGTAGATCTACAATGAAAGCAGGAGCTAATCGGTTGGCATGACTTCAACAAGAGCTTCAATAAGGAGCTTTTACTACAATAGTTAAAGCACGTAACTTCACTCAAACTATGTGGATGGATTTCCTTATGCGTATTATGTAAAGCAATTGTAGCTTCCCTTCAACATCGATGATAATCACGTGCCACTCGGTGTAGATTATCTAATTTCCGGGATGAATATATAAATTTCATCCAACTAAATCGATCACTTTGTTTTATCAATTCTTAAATGTATGATCCAGGAGGCGCCATTTTCTGCGTTTGTATTTTATAATTGGATGTGCCCAGTTTAGGGACATAATCAACCCCCCTCCCCCTACATTGTTTCCAGCGTATCCAAAAATCTAGCGGAGTTGAAGGCGTTTTGAACTTCAAATGTCACCAACAACCCGATCTGCCGCTTGTTCTGGGTATACGTCTCTGTCTTTTCGACCACACTTTCCACCTCTGAAATCACATCAATAGTGGAACCTTCTGCTCTAAAGCCATACTGTCAAAGAGATAGGCCCCCAGCAGCACGATTTCCGCAACGAGTTTTCTCTTGATGAATTTTTCTAGCACCTTCCCAGCAGTGTATAGCATGCATAATGGCCAGTATTCAGACAATGATCCGGGATTCCCTTCTCTTTGCTGATCAGCATGGGCCTTGCTACCTTCCATCGTACCGGGAAAACCCCGTCCCATAGGCAAGCGTTGAATATGCTGAGCAGCAGGCCAGGCCAATATTGATTGATCTCTTCAATGCGTTCAATGTGGATTTCTCAGCAATATCTGGTGGATGATAGACGAAAATTCTTCCAAATTATAGATTCTTCCAGAGATGTTTTTCTTGAGACCAATCGAAGCAACACATACAAAGTACGAACATGCTTGGATCTTTAGTGACGTCAAGGCTATCGAAGTTTTGTTTATACTTCCTTCTGACATTCGATAATACGAGTCACAGTACTCGTCTGATCAAGTACCCTTTGCAACTCCACCTTCGCTGTATATTTGGTGACTTTTAAAGCCTTAGGGTAGCATTTTTTGCTTCAATATACAAGATATTAGTGCTTTATGAGTTTAATTTCAAGTAAACAAATTTGTGGTAAGACCTGTGTTATGCTATGTGTGTCAAACATGGACCCTAACCCGAGCATCTGCAAACATATTGAACACCTTCAAGAGCCAGCTCTGAGGCAAATAATCTGAGCGCAGCTAGATGGGGAACAATGGGGAATTCGATACAACCATAAACGTTATGAAATTTTTGACACGCTGGAGGTCTCAACGATTGTAAGACTGCGGAAGCTGCAATGGGCTGGACACATGAATCGTATGGACAAACAAGAGATACTCAAAAAGGTATTCGTTGGGGAAACTGAAGGATGGAGACCAGTGGTGAAACCGAGAAAACGCTGATGTGACTCAGTCGATGAACACACTACTTTCCACTCAACCACTTTGAGTGTTTACTAAGAACTGTGCTTTTCTTTCATGAACTAGATTTCCAAAATATAACAAGTCGATCGCAAATATACTTCGTAGTGTTCTACTATTTGCAAGTATCTACATTCTCTGTATCTGGCACCGAATCCTTCAATTGCTGTAAAACTTGATGATGTCTTTCTCCATTTGAATCACTTGCAAATGACCAGCAGCAGTCTTGGGTGAACTGCGCGAAGAGAAAGTGGACTGCGCACCTCATCTCCGATGTGAGACCGTGGTTGAATTGAAGGCATGGTGAGACTGACTTTTACTTGACTTAGCTTTTGCGCGGGCATAGCTGTTTTCAGTCTTACCTGCACAAAATGGGTAAGTCATGGTCTCTCGATTGTCAGTTTCGCCCAGGAGAGAGGACAATGCCTGCCATTTATTTTTTGCGTGCGAAAAATGGGTCAGGCTGCGAAGAGTCTTCTACGGAGAGACGGGAGAGCTGGCTCCGGATAATATAGTCGCGGTGATGCTCGAATCGGTTGACAAATGGAACCAGATAAAAGGTACTCACAGCAGCCGGGGGTGCTGGGGCTGGGGTATCACTTGTCTGACATTGCCTCTTCCCTTTTCCCCTCCCGCTAGAAGAGCGATCCTCCAGCTTGAAGGTACCTCACGGCGTAACAAAACGAGACCTGGCCGGAAGTAATGTGTCAAATGGTTCCAGGCTGGGCTCTCAGGTTGACAGGGGAGGTATTTAGTGGGTAGTCCGGTCGCCTTTCTGCGAACATGGGAGTCCCACACTCTGTGCGTAAATGGGCATTCACCTCCCTAACACAAAAAAAAGTTAACCTTTGCAATGAGTTTTTTGTATTTTTGCGAGATTTAAAGAAAATCATGTGTGTTTTTAGTACGTTTAAAACAAAGATCCGTGTAAAGATTTGACTACAAGGACGTATTTTGCATATAATCTATATGACGGCTCACCTGTCTACATATGCTTAACGTTACGCAAATTGTTATGGGAAAAACACGTCAAACAAATGGATGAACACGCACATATTTCTTATTTTCAGTGTAGTAACGGGTAAAAAAATCTGTGGCTCAACTGCTTTTCAATGTTTAAGTTGACCTCCTGGTGGTAATTTTCTCTCTTTTCACTAAATATCGTTTTATCAGGTGACATGGTTTCCACGTTTGACGAATATATGAAACTAATTATTGGTTACCTTTCTCATTTAAATATACTTGTTATAACATTTCGATAAAAAATTTTTGGAAAAAAATACTAAAACAATGCAATTTATGAAATGCAATCAGCACACATTTCAAGCAATTAAAAACTGTAAGCAATTAAGCTGGGTGAATTGCTAAATGACCCATTTCTATTTTCTAGAACTCCAAAGTATCAGTGAAGCTTTTAATATATTTTATAGCATCTAAACAATTGATTAAACTCTTTCTTTAGTTATTTTGTTTTTGAAAACTCAAGGAATGTAAAAAATTTTTCTTTGCAAAATTATATGACCGCCAAAAAAGCTCTAATTAAGTTTTTTCTTTTATAGTTCCGTACAATACGTTTCTATATTATTTATCAGAGTCCCAGTTATGACTATACTTAATTAAAATACTTAAAGTTTTGTTCAGGATTTTAGTTAAATTTAGAACCAGTGGCACTAAAAAATATATAAACAACTTTTGATCAATACCAATACTTTTGAAAATGAAAAAATTCTCAATATCGCTTAGGTAACAATCTCAAAATAATCATGGAGTCACGTATATGGCTTTCAAAACCAAAATCACTCTGGCATCGTTTGAACTCAACAAGAAGTTTCTACATTTGTGCTTTACACGACTTACATTCTCTCATTATTTTTGCGGCATAACCCTCAGAATACAAATAACTTGCATCGGTTGATCAAATGCATTTCTTGTTTCATTGAAAACTTTCAAGACTACTTGGCCTTGAGTGAAGACGAATATCCATTCTACAATTGAAAACTATTCAACTTTAACTATTCCAGAATCAAGTACTGAAATCACTTCAACCTTTCCCAATTTCAATTTCATCAATTCGAAATTTGCCTTTGACTATTTCCCTTGACTACATGCAAAAAGTTAAATCAACTTTGGTAAACTCTTAACTCCCTTTTCCTTTGCGGAAAATGCTTATATTGCAAAAGTGCTCCGATAAGCTATCAGGAGAAGAATGAAATTAAAGCGCTTTATCGCTTAGCGCCCTTTCACACAAGGCCAACCTCCCCACTGACGCTCAGGGGGCAGGCTTAAGTCAAATCCGCATCCATTTACAACTTCGTTCGTCGAACTGTTTATAACATATTCGAAGCATCTCCATAAAATTTTCGATCAATGGAAAGCAGACTTTTTTGCCAAGCCATCGGGAAGGGTGAATTGGTTCCATTAGGCGATATAGAATATATATTAAATGTGACGACCAGCAGCTATTCAACCGAATCGAACACTTCATTAACGTATTGAAATTGGAACTGAATAGTCCAGGAGGCAGCTACTGAGTGTAGCGATAGGGAAATCTAGTCATAATAAGGCTCTTTGGAGCCAAGAAATGTTTTGCGGGTTGTATGCAACAAGCCTATTGACACTTTATATAGCTCCATAAGCAAAAAAGACCTCTTGCAAAGGTTTCTATAGAGCGCACGATAAGAAACTGGTGCTGGAAACGTTCACGATATAGCTCTTATCCTAACAGAGTTGAGTTTTTCCTTGCGGAGCTCATAGCCAACTTGTTAAGGATAGTTCTTCCTTTCGTGGGTTTCGAAGTTGAATGGATCTGAAAGGAAATTATATCGTTCTCAATCGTAGATACGGCAGTACTCTTGAAATATTATTGAATGGGAATCATGGAAATGTTACGTAAGGTTCACATTGTCGTGAATTTTATTTGAATTGATAATATCTGATGATTAGCTCGGTCATCAGGAAGGAGAATATTTTCAATTATGAAAATGAACAAAATTTTCCATTACGATTGAATAATACGAATAGAAGTTTTAGAAGAATAAGCTTAAGAACTGTTGAGATACCAGAGTCTTATCATCAAATTCAAAGCAGTTGTGGATGATACATAGTAAATTCATGACTTTTGTACAGTAATTACTAGCAGCGTAAAGTGCTTTACAAAAACAAAGCGAATGTTTCGCTCAGTTTTCATAATGCAATCGAATTATGTTGCTTTTGGCATTTTTGTTGATTTCTCCACTCACTTTCACCCAAACAAACGATTTAATGCTTCATGCTTTAATTTCCAAATACTCTAAATTGAAAATGACATTTCTTTTGATTTCAAATGAAAACCATCCAAATTACTTGCTTGCATCATGAACTCTATGCATCAGAAACATCGCACAACGGCGACCTTATGGCACAAATTCGCCCAAGATTTTTTTACATACAAGTACTTTCGTCTAGACAGCGGGCAAAAAAAAGAAATACACCTTGTGAAACCCAAAAAATTACGTTTTCGTCCATAATTGTCTATCCATAAATTCCTGGATATTTTTCAATTTCTCAAACCACACAATACACTATTTGTGGATAAGGTGTTTGCTGGAATGTATTGAAAAAACCTTTACACGTGTAATGACATTGATTTATATGGAAACAAATTTTTTATTCATCCAATCTTTATTGAAATGAATTTGTAAGACGAGCGTGGTAATAAAAGATGGCTAGTATGATCCAAAGTGAAAATTACTATCTGTTGAACGATATGTTTGTTATTTCTGCGAGTGAGGTCATTTTATTCAAATTAGCATTTGTGTTGAATGCGTAGAATATTTAATTGATTATTTTATTAGCGATTTTTTCATTTATTTTCAATTTTTAGGGTTTTGTAAAATGATTATACAAAACCCTATTAAAATCGCTTCCTGTCTATCCGTCCGTTCATGTTTCCCAGCAAATTTTCTCGCAAACTACTTAAGCTAGAAATATCAAATTTTGTATGTAGATGTAAAGTGGTGCTCTTTTCAAAATCCAACTAGAAAAAAATGTTAGATGGTATTTAAGGGGGGTCTTCCCATATAGGGAAGTGGCCCTTGAAAAAATCATCAACGGTAGCCAGCAGGGCTTAGGTTGAAGTTTTTTTCTTTGAGGGGCGCACAGGGAGGGGAAATACACGAAAAATTGGTGCGTGTCCCCCTCACGATTGGACATCTGTGACCTGAAAAAGTTGAATAAGTTATGGAGGTAGGTGTTTATGAGCACAACAACAACAAAAACAACAACAAGTTTGTTAACAATAGTATGATCCTCAAATTTCACAATTTCCCCAATAAAATCGTATAAGTACCCTTGTACTCAACGAAATTCGAGAAGTATTATATCAGTTCCTTATACTCAGCAAGTTGCATGAAAATCGAATGATATACACCAAAGTTATAGCCATTTGAAATCCCTCCAATTATAACAACAATAACACATGATTTTGGCATTTATGGACTTTCCATCGAATCAGACACTGCAGTTTTAATATGATCTGATGGTGATGATGATGACATAAATATTACTGGGAATTCGTGATTTGAGTCATCTTTTAAATGTGCACATCTCTTTGACATGTTTATTGACTTCGTGCGATGCTGGCGACAACATTTCGGAAAAGTTGGATACAAAACACTTTTGACACGAGCGTAGTTCTGTCAACCCAACTTGTAATTTCTTATTTGTTAGCAAGGCAGTCTACTCTTGAGTATTCAAGCTTTGGCTAGTAGTTTAAAGAGATAAAGCAAGTGCGAAAGGGAAGCTTCCATCTGTTAGCTTTATTAACTAGTCTGTCAAAAGTGCTAAATTAAACAATTGAACACTCAATGGTGTCGAATATATAATTTAATTCACGACGTAAAAAATTTAAATTACTGTTGATTCCTCCCATAAACTCCTATATATATTGAGGCTGAGAAAAGACAAAAAATTTACACAGTATATTACTCAAGTGGTGTAGAAAATTGACCTTCTTGGAATTATATTCTTCTTCTTCTTAGCACTACAGCCCCTTTTGTGCCTTCGCTTCCTGCAAACAGCGCCTCCAACTGTCTCGGCCCGTTGACCACGTCTTCCGACTCCGAAATCCGAGCAGCGATGAACTGTCTTCGTCGACCGAGTCAGACCAGCGTTTCCTCGGTATGCCCACTGGCCGCCGGCCTTCAGTTCTCCCAAAGAATACCTTCTTGGGTATCCGTTGTTCGTCCATACAATTCACGTGTCCAGCCCATTGCAGCTTCCGCAGTCTACAATCCTTGAGACCTCTGGTTTGCCAACGGCGTATTTCGTCTCTTTCATTGCCCGTTTTTGTTATTTTGGCGCCTAAATACACAAATTTTCTACATTTTCAATACTGCATTCGCCAAGTGTGATATTTTTGTGTATTTGAGGTATTTTGCCTCGACTGCGTCATGAATTTTGCTTTATTTTCGTTGATTTGTAGCACTACTAGTTTTGCTTCGCTGTCGAGTTTCAGGAAGAGTTCTTTGGCAGTTGTTAATGACCGTGACAGAATGTTGATGTCATCCGCATAGGCCACTACTTGGCTCGACTTGTATAGTAATGTACCTTGCGTGTCGATTGGTAGCTTCGTTATAACGTATTTCAGAGCCAAATTGAATTTCAATGGGGCCAGCCCATCTCCCTTCTTTAGTCCGATATTTGTGTCAAAGGCATCGGTGAGTTGGTTATTGATGTGGACTTGGGAGGTTGTCGGCATCATTGTCATTTTGATAAGACGGACTAATTTGGCTGGGATGTCAAAACCAAGCATAATTTGGGACAGTACGTTACGATTAATACTGTCGTATGCTTGCTTAAAGTCAATGAAAATTTGGTGTACATCTTTGTTGAACTCCCAGCATTTTTCAAGTACCTGCTTGACAGTGAACAATTGGTCTGTTGTTGATCTGCCTACACTGAAACCACCTTGATACTCCCCAATAATACTGCTAGCGTATAAGGTAAGGTTGTGTAAGGTTTTAGAAAATATTTTGTACGCCGTATAAAGTAGTGGTATGCCTCTATAATTTTCGCACTGTAGCTTGTCACCTTTTTTGCGGATACAAAATATAATTGATTGGCACCACTCTTTCGGCATATGTTCTTATGGCCAAATGTACTGGAAGACTTTGTGAATAGCTTGATGAACACTACCGCCACCATATTTGATAAGCTCCACTGGAATCTCATCAATGCCCGGCGCTTTATTATTGTTTTGGACTTTGATGATGGAACAAACTTCATCCAGAGTTGGTGGGGCCAATGGAAGCTCTCCGCAGACATCTATAGGTTCCAATGTTCTGGAGCTATGCGGAGGATTAAGGAGGTTCTTGAAATATGATGCCCATCTTTCCTTAATCTTGATTTCATCATCGATTATATTACCGCTGTCATCACCACAGAGCGTGATTTTGGGCTGGTAGCCACATTTCAGGCTTTTCACTACTTTGTATGCTTGTCTCGTGTTATTGCTCACTAAACTTACATCTATACTTCTCAATTGGTCGTCGTCCAACCATTATGCACGATGTTGATAGTGAGTCACACCTCAATGTCAAGTTTTTTGCTCAACTTAATATTACACTTCTTTGTTTCAGTGTTTGACAAATTCAACCATGGAGGGGTACAACATTGAGCAGCGCATGAAGGTTATTGAAGCCTTTTACGAAAACGGGCGTTCAAATCAAAATACATTTTGTGCACTTCGTGATTTTTTGGTCAGCATAATCGACCAAATGTGTCCACAAGCGGGAGAATCGTGCGCGAATTTCAGCAAACCGGATCTGTAGTAAATGTGGAATCACCTGTGTATGCTCGCCTAGTTCGTTCTGCAGAAAACATTGCTGTTGTTCGCGATAGTGTGGCAGAATACCAGTCAATCTCGACTCGTCATCGTGTCCAACAATTGAACATCTCACGAACATCACTGATGCGAATTTTGAATAAAGATTTGAATTGAGACGCCTACAAGGTTCAATTGATTCAAGAGCTGAGAACTACTGACCATTTCAAGCGTCAGCAATACGCCGAATGGTTGGTTGAACAGATAGAATTGAATGGACTTCACAAAGAAAATCATCTTCAGTGACGAGGCACACTGTCACCTCAATGGATTTGTTAACAAACAGAATTTTCGCATTTGGACAAATGAGAATCCACGAGTGATTGTTGAAAAGCCGATGCATCTACAAAGAGTGACTGTTTGGTGCGGTTTATGGGCTGGTGGCGTCATTGGGCCGTACTTCTACGAAAATGAGAACGGCCAAGCAGTTACCGTGAATGGTGTTCGCTATTGTGAGACGATAACGGACCTCTTGTGACATGAAATTGAGGTCATGGATATATATATATATATTTATATATATATATATATATATATATATATATATATATATATATATATATATATATATACATACATATATATATATATATATATATATATATATATATATATATATATATACAAGATATAGATACATTTATATGTATATATATATATAGCACAAGCAGTCTTTACATGTTTTAATCGTTGATGAATTGGCAACTTGGCACTCGTTTGATCATTTGGCATTGGGCCTTCTTCCTGCCGGTATGTTTGAGGTTTATATGTATATTGTTGCAGATTTGACAGATGACAACTGGCAGATCTCTGTCATCAGTACGTTAACTTGAAATGTTTGGCGTTATGGAGTCGTCACAACCACTCCCCCCGCGTGATTTCCTGTTGGCAGTTTGAACATTATAGTGTGTCCATAATTGCGTTTAGGTGGGTGTAATAACCACAAATGCCGCGGATCAATATTCCGCAGAGATCTGTCTAGCCCATATAAATTTCCCAATCAACTGATATGGTTGGATGATACAATAGATCTATGTGACGGATCCGGGACTTGACGTCAGGAGGGAGTCGATAACGGCGGTCGGAAGGAAATATATTTGGATGTGAGTCACACTTGGACCGTGCGAAGTCGAATTTGCCTTTGAATATAAAGTCGAACTTATGTAAATTAGTTCGAGTAAAATGATTAAATTTTCCATACTCACATCACGGGTAATATTTGCGCATCCCCGGGCGCCAGGAATTTGTTGCTAGTGCGGATTTGTGCCCTAAAATTTGGACTAGCATGTAGTAATCGAGCAGTTAGTTAAATTTGTTATTTTATTACTTTAAATTATTTGATATTGATAATATTCAGCATAACTAAAACCGCTCGATTAGAATTCGGCGCAAGCAAAGGGTTAAAAGAAATTCATGCATAATACATCCCAGACCAGCTTATTTCAAAGATATGTCTGACCCTGAGAGCATTGAAAAAAATATATATTGGCTCAGTTATATTTTAATTAATTTATAATTTTATCATTTTCTTTTCGATAGTACCAACGACGCCGAAATATTTATCAAATTTCAGATTGCTTTAGAAATAATTATATCTGGAGCAAAATTAACTGGAAAGAATAAGATTTTGAAAATCCCTTTAGCCTCAGTAATAATAATTTCGAAATCAACTTTTGTATTGACCTTACTCGGTTCAAAATTAATCAATACAACTGTTAGAAAGAAAGAGGATCTGAACTTTTTACAATTTTCACAAACATATTTGGTAAATGGAAATAAAGTGGGTTCATCGGATAAAAAGGATCCATAAAATATTTATTGTCAAACAAAATTATTGCCATAACTTCCCGAAAAATCTAATTTAAATATCTTTGATGAATAATGCACAAATTCTTGATTTATGCATAAACAAATTGCTAATTTTTTTTTTTTATTATTTACTATACACTCGCGTTTCGCAACTATAATGATGAACAAAATCTATTTGTCCTCAATTTCGCAATAAAACTACTGGTCGCTTGATATATTCAACCAAATATATTTAAAAACTGATGAGAACTCTATGTTGGATTCCAACATGAATTAAAATTATGGCGAACATCTTGTAATGAAAACAACATATAATTCATTTAAACGATTGCGAAATACAGTTAAAAATGAAGCACCCAGCAATAGGCGAATGATTAGCGCTACATCCATTACTAGATAGTGAGTCTTTGGAGAAGCTGCTTGGCGACTCAGATGTTTTGGGACCATACGGATGACCAACTGAGCAGAACGCCGATAACAACAGAAAACGGAATGACCTAATAGCATAGCAACCAACATATTACACCGAAGATCTTTCTGATATGCTAAATTTTGATTCAATTCGGCTGAGCCCTTTTCGTGGCATAAATGAAGAACCTACCGGCGAATTTTATGATCACTTGGGCGAGTCGGCCAGCCAAGCCTTCGACGAAAACCTCGTTTCGGCCGTGCACGGGACCTGCCTAGCGAATTGAATTTTCTCATGCAGTGCAAGCAATATAAACAATTGAAGTTAAGCAATTTGATGGGTTAACGAAAAGTGCAAAGGGAGATGGGAGTCTGCCGCGAGACATTGAGGAGTTTGGAGGCTGGTATTTTATCGAGATTGGAAGAAGTTGAGTTGAGTGACTGCATTTTAAATAGTTGATTTGAAAAACCGCAAGTTTCGAGTCTCATCTTAATTTGCTTGAGGTCTTTCGAGTGACTGAAGTGCATTTTATGTTGGATTTGTGAAGAAATACAGTTCTAGATGCATTTAAGACTTTGTGTAAAATTTGATCTTAACAAACCGCGAACATAAATATTCAATTGTTTGCTGGTACGACACGAAAGAATAAACTTGAGGGTGATTTATAAGAGTCAGTTGATTGGCGTTGTAGGTGAATTGCAAAAATTCAATTTGAAAACATCTTCTTAATATGGTATTTCTGGAAAGGAAAGTGATTGTAATGTCAATAAAAAAACAACTCAGTAGACCATGTAAATAATTGGATAGCGAAGAAAACGATAAGCAAAGTACTACTGTTGATTGTGGTGACTAGAGTCATTTTTGGAGAAAGAGTACGAGCGTCGCGGACTGGGAGATATCGGAGCGGCTACAGCTGCCTGTGTTGTACCGGAATCTATATTCACCCTTTTAATAGAAGATAGATTCATCGGATCTTTTTACTCTTTGTCTTACGTTTGTAAATGTTATCTTCCGCGTTATTCCGTGTGAAAAAAATAAAATGTGAAAAAAATAAAATACATTCCGAATCTGCAATTTAGCAGTGCGGAAAATCTCCCTAAAGATTTGCTTCTCGAAGGAACCTCCAAAGAGCTTTCCCGTGAAGTGAAAGAAACACGCTTGCCCCTTGAGCGGAATCCGTTTGAAGTCAAAATTGAATTTACGAACTTTAATTGTGTTTGGTGCTGCGATCTGAGTGTTTATGCACTAATTATAAAAAAGTGATTTTATTTGTTTGCGTTTGTGAACAAGTGTGGTGACCTTAATCTAGCGCCTCCCTTATTTTTGATGCGGATAACAGAATTTGTATGGATTGCAACGTTTTATCTTGTTGGAGTTGGCTTGGCTGTAACTTGTAGAGGTGTTTAAACTGAATTTGAGAAAATCGGGAAAACTGGGAATTGAATTTTCATAACTGTCAGCATTTCAACCAAACACCACCAAAACGTCAAAACTAATACAACAAAAGACTAAGAGTTAATCATCTGATTCACTCTCTTCGTGTCCAGTTCAGCAGCTAAGATTGTTTTTACCTCAGCAAGTATCTTTTTGTGGCAAAGTTCACGATCTTGGAAAAGCGAAGGATTATCTTGAAAAAACGAAGGATTTTAAGTATGTTAACGGAAAGGCAGACGTGGGCGTCGAAGCACAAGTGTGGCGAAAAAAAAAATAAAAATTGTGGTTGAAAATTCTTCCTGCAACCTTCGAAATACATACAAGTCGGAGAAAGAACGTAATCGAACGATAAATATTCTGATAACGGTGTTGTGACTGTATCTGGCGATTCTGATTTAAATTGCTCTGCCAATAATTTAAAAAAACGGTAATTATCGTAATTTTTTGTTTTATGTCCCATGCCCAGTAATAGGAGAAAATCCCCAGCATCGTCGACAAGCGCTCGGAGAACCATGCGGGTGAGTACCCTTTTTGGTATATTTTTATTACGAGTAACCTTTATTTGAACAATTTCGAAGTTAATTTTTTCGTTAAGCTTCGTTAGTTTGCACAACAACTTTCATTACCCGTAAAGTAAAATTATAAATTTTATAAAGGAAAAGGGAAAGAACCAAGCAATGAAAAAAGTATGATCTAGTAAGCTTTTGAATTCGTTTTGTTTGTAGCGCATGGTTGGCATTTGTTTAAATTAAACGGAGAATATTATAATGGTATTGTGTATCGATTTTAATGTAATACTTAAATTAAACACAATGGAGTGCTAATGTTTACACAAAATCGGTCTTACCATTTTTAACCATTCAGACCGGGTATAGGACCTGGTACGTTGACAGGCTCACACCATCAAACATGAACCAGCCGCCGGGTACATATTAACTTCTTTATTTCAGGTGACTTCACGGGTTGAGTGGCTCGAGCAAGGTGCCTCTTTATGACATATGATTATGTAATCGAATTGCATGATTCTATGGCATAAATTGGTCACCGGGGTACTTCTCTTCTGATGGAAAGGCTTATGCAAGTTAAGTTGTATGAGTGTTCCACTCAGAAGAGGAATACCTGGCCACTGCAACAATTATGGATTTTCATCCGGTTGGGTGGGTGCGCAGGGGCTCCATCACCACCCGGTTGCCCCTCTCTCATTTGTGGGCCATGAGCCTCTCCGGGTAAGGACGAAGTTATTCTGCTTGCGCTTCTTTTTACTTGTTTCTCTTGTTCCATGAACAAGTCAGTTGTCCCTGGTGCAGTTGCCTACGATTTTCTGACTTCGGTCGCCTTGCTTTTCTCGACTCCAGAAATTCGTGAATGCGAAATTCTTTGTAGTGGGTCCTTGTGCTGGGGGAACGAACCCACCCCACGACACCGCAATGCTAGCCTGCCAGCGCATTCACGCGTCCCCAGACAAGGGCATTCTCGGCAGATACTGACACTTTCTTCTGCCGAGGCAGCAAACCATCGCTGCAGTCCTTTACGGACTTTTGAACTTACCTATTTCTGAGTTTCTGTTCAAGAAAGGTATTTTAATCAAAAATTACATGCCAAATGAGAGCATCTTGTATGGACGAATTGTTGAAAACCATACACGAGAATAGGACTATCTTGCGCGAAATTATGATTGCAATAATTTTGCTGGAACTATTTGGATTGGTGTTTGCGTGGGTGTTAAGCTACGCCATCACAACAATGGTCATTAGAATGTTTAGATGAAAGAATGCTCATCATAATTTGCTTTAATGACAAACAAGGTACCATTAAACGTGCACATAACTTATAAATAGTTCCTTGTGTTAAAAAAGTTGATGAAGTATAGTTTACAGCTCAGAGTAGAATTAACCTTTATTTGCTTGCTTTATTAAAACAATTAATAACCTACTAAGCCATCTGCACCGCAGACGGCTCCAAGCCTGTTTGAGAAAGAAGGAGGGAACCCCTTTGCTTTCCCAACTCACAGCTTCCATGATTCCTCATCTTCAACCCCCCAATTAAATGGTAGTAAATGCTCTCGGGATCATACACGGGGTTTACTGTTTCCCCAATAATGTGACATTAAATGCAGAGAATTGCTAATAACTGTAAATATATCTACAGCTCTACTGCTAGATCCCACTCGCACCTCTTTTGTGGAGACTTAAGAGGATGGAGGAGAATCTTCCACGCCTGATATCGGAATCGACGCGATAGCCATCTCACTGGAATGGAGCTTGGGTAAAGGGCTATCTCCCCATCCCTAGAAAATCTTGAAATATTTCGTAACGATCTCGGAAACGAAAAAAAGCCTATGGCATTGCATGCTGGAATGTCAGATTACTCAATTACCCCGGCGCTGTTAAGGACCTTTCACAACAGGCCAATCAATATCAATTTAAAATACTGGCGATCTAAGAAACGAATTGGACTTGAAACGACATTCAAGACATGAGATTGCACACAATATTCAAAACAGGGAAGCCTAATGAAAAACGAAAATTTGGAATGGCCTCCATTGTGAATAGGGAGTTCTAATCACAGGCTATTCATTTTAAGGCAGTCAATGAACGATTGTGTGCAATCCGCATGAAAGAGAAATTCTTCAAAATATGGCTGATTAATGTTCACGCCCCGACCGAAGACAAGGAAGATGAAACGAAGGAAACGTTTGCAATCACCTGGAAAGACTCATCGGCACCTTGCCTATAAATGACACAAAAATAATCCTGGGTAATTTCAACGCTAAGGTTGGTAATGAGCTATTTCATGGGGGAACGACTTAAGGATATACCCTCCACGATGAAGCAAATGACAACGGCCAGCGCCTGATTGACTTTGCATGTTACGAGCTCCGGATGGAAGTGAAAGTGGCGATTAATACCGTGGCAGAACAAGCAATCTGACATCAAGCCCGGAGCAAAAGAAATGAATGGTTTGATGATGAGTACCAGAATGCGTTAAACAAAAAGAATCAGGTGTGCGAGGATTAAGTAGGCAGGAAAATCAGGATGACGAGAGAACACTCTGAAAATCTAAGAAGAGCAGCGAATAAGATAATTAGAACTAAGAAAAGATAATACTATGATGACTAATTGAGAAGTATAGATATAAATTTAGAGAGCAACAACATAAAACAAGCATAAAAAGTAGTGGAAAGCCTAAAACGTGGTTATTTGACCAAAACCACATTATGTCGTAATGACATCAGTAATATCATCGCTGATGAAACCAAGATTAAGGAAAGATGGGCATTATATTTCCAGAACCTCCTTAATTCTCCACACAGCTCCAAAACATCGGAGCCTATAGATATCGGCGGAGAGGTTTCATTGCCCCACCAACTCTGGATGAAGTTTGTTCCATCATCAAAGCCCAAATGAATGCATCGATGAGATTCTAATGGAGCTCATCAAATATGGTGGCAGCAATATTCATAAAGATCAGGTCCATCGATAACAGACCAATTATTCACAGTCAAGCAGGTACTTGAAAAATGCTGGGAGTTTAACATAGACATACACCAAATTTTTGTTGACTTTAAGCAAGCATACGACCGTTCTGATCATAACGTATTGTACCAAATAATACTTTGCTTTGGCATCCCAGCCAAATTAGTCTGTCTTATCAAAATGACGTCGACGACCTCCCAAGTCGGTATCTATAACCAACTCACCGATGGCTTTGACACAAATATCGGACTAAAGGAGGGAGATGGGCTGGCCCTATTGCTATTCAATTTGGCTCTTGAGTACGTCATCAGGAAGCTACCTCTCGATACAGAGGTACATTACTATACAAGTCGAGTCAAGTAGTAGCCTATACGGCTGACATCAACATTTTGTCACGGCCATTAACAACTGCCAAAGAACTCTTCCTGAAACTCGATAGCGAAGCAAAACTAACCGGGCTACAAATCAATGAAAATAAAACTAAGCTCATGACGCAATTAACGAAAAGTACCTCAAGCATACAAACTATCGCACTTGATGGATACAGTATCGAGAATGTGGGCTAATTTGTGTATTTAGGCACCAAAATAAGGAGAACCAGTAACGAAAGAGACGAAATACGCCGAAGATAACAGCTTGCAAATAAAATATTTTATTCAATTTTGACAACCTCGAAGACGAGCTGCATACACATAAGTACAAAGTTCCAAGGATACAAATCTCTGATAAGACCTGTGTTATGCTATATGTGTGAAACATGGACCCTAACTCAAGCATCCGCAAATATATTGAACGCCTTTGAGCGACAGGTCCAGAGTCAAATAACAGGACTAAGGCTAGACGGGAACCAATGGCGTATTTGATACAACTATGAGCTGTATGACATTTTGGACAGGCCTGAGATCTCAACGGTTGTAAGACTGCGGAAGCTGCAATGGGCTGGACACATGAATCGTATGGACGAACAATCAATTCCCAAAAAGGTATTCGTTGGGAGAACTGAAGGCCGGAGACCAGTGGAGAAACGCTGGTGTGACTTGGTCGACGAAGAGTGTTCATCGGTGCTTGAATTTCGAAATTGGATGACACGGTCGCTGGACCGGGACAGTTCGAGGCGCTGTTTGCAGAAATCAAAGGTTCGACTGGGGCTGTTGTGCTACGAAGAAGATGAAGCAATTTTACGTGTGATACAAAAATTATTGCTCCAAAATGCTTTCGAAGGATAAATAATTTGTAAAATTAAATATTACATTGAATAATTTGCCTTAGTTTAATATACTGTGTAGCAAAACTGAAAGAGCTCAATCCAGTGAAAGGCACAACGTATAATCATTCATTTTTAGGGTTTTGTAAAATAATTTTACAAAACCCTTCTAAAATCGCGTCCTGTCTGTCCGTCTGTCCGTCTGTCTGTCCGTCCGTCCGTCCGTCCGTCCGTCCGTCCGTCCGTCCGTCCGTCCGTCCGTGTGTCACAGCAGTTTTTCTCGGAAACTACTTAAGCTAGAAGCATCAAATTTTGTATGTAGGTGTAAACTGGTGCTCTCTTTAAAGTTCAATTACAAAAAAAATTTATAATGTATTTAAGGGGGGTCTCCCCATAGAGTGGAGTGACCCCCCAAAAAAAAAATTTCATTAAAGGTAGCCGATATGGGTATCAAATGAAAGGTCTTGATGAGAACTTTTCAAAACAGGTCTTAGTTTGGCAAAGTTTGCTTCGAGGGGCGCACAGGGAGGGGAAATACACGAAAAATTTGTGTCCCCCCCCCCCTCGCGATTGGACACCTGTGATCCGAAAAATCTGAAAAAAATCAGGAATGTAGGCCTTGGTGAGTACAACAACAACAAATACGTTAGAAGTCGCAATTCACTCAACTTTGTTAGTAATAGTATGATTTATCGATTTTATGTTTTCTTGAATAAAATCTTAAGGGTACCCTTAAATTCAATGAAATTCAGTACACAGAAGACTATTCATAAGATTGATATACCCTGCAAGTTTCATAAAGATTGAATTATATTTAGCGAAGTTATAGCGGTTTGAATTTTCCTGTATTACTATGGAACAATATGCGCTGCATGTATTACTATGGTAACATATGGCTATGGAACAATATGCGCTTTTTACCGACTCAGCCACTACAGTTTTGCTAGGATTTGCATGAAAATTTCAGGAATGATAGGTGTCATGTATATCTTTGAGAATCGGTTCAGCTAGTGGTATCAGCAATCGTAAAACAAAATGGTGGCTGTTTTAAATGCGAAGATTGAATAATTTTGAGTTATTTTTTCCCAACTTCAAAGTTCAAGGTCCATGCTTTGAACACTTGATTCAATTTAATGAATGACTGAAGATGAGTACCTGCAATTAATACTCATAAGTGAAACAAGTCAAGGAGGTGGGAGAGAGCTCCTAGCAAATGGGCTTTGTAACAACTCTAGGATTCGAAAAAATGGCCATGAATCGATGATAACCGTACAGGAGAGTGGCCCCTGAAAAAAAATTCATCAAACGTAGCCGATATGAGTATGAAATGAAGGTTTTCATGGGACCTTTTCAAAACAGTTCTTAAACTGTCAGTTTCTGCTTCAGTGGGGCACAGGGGGGGGAGAAATACATGAAAAATGTGGTTTCCTCCCTCACGAATGGACATCTGAAATAATTATCAAGGGAGATATTTATGAGTATAACAATAACAAAAACCTCAAAAGTCTAAATTCGTTCAACTTTGCTAATAATTGTGTGATCTTCGAATTTCATATTTTCTCCAATAAAATCGTCATTGACATGCTTCTTGACTTTATTCAATCTGGTGCCTGCATTTTGAAAATTGAATACAAAACCCTTCTGACATGAGCGTAGGTCTGTTTACCCAACTTGTTTAACAATTTAGTATTCATCCCTTTCACCGCTAATTTAAGTTGGAAAGAATTTAGCGGCTGAAAATCAGGCAAATTTACAAGAGTCGTCACTGTGGAACAACACTAAATGGATTAAATATGAAATAACCGATTAAATTTTTGAAAACTATTTTATAGAAGAATCAAAGCTGATTGCATGCATACATGCATTATTTACCGTCGAATATTAAACGTGACAATGCCCTTTAATATTACAGCGTAAAATAGAGGAAAAGATACTTATGTAGTATCGTAGGAATTTAATTCATAACTAAAAAAAATTAAATTACTGTTGGTGCTTCCCATTAACTTCTATGTATGTTTAGACTCAGAAAATAAATTTAAACGGTACGAAGTGTGACAATTAAATAATGAGACTAATTTTACTGCCGCGCATCTTATAAGGCTGCGACCTTGAAATTCCCTTTTCATTCTCCGGCATCCTTTTTTTCTTTATTGATATATTTACCATCACTCTAGCTTGTTAGTTCGCCTGCTGTGTTGTATTGAGTAGACGTGTGTTGGTAGTGCTCGTCACGAAAATGGAGAAACGAAATCAAGAGCAACGCGTCGCGATAAAATTTTCCGCCAGATTGGGCTTCGAAAACGTACGCTAAAATTGTACAAATGCATGGTGATAGTACGCTTAGTCGTGCCCAGATGTTTAAAGAGGGGCGTGAAAGCGTGGAAGACGAGACGTGGAGCGGGAGATCAGTCGAGGTGCGGACTGACGTGAATGCGCAGCGTGTACGTACCCTAATCTGTGAAGATCGGCGTTCAACAGTTTGAATGTTGGCCTTGGAACTGGGTATAAACCGTGAAACAGTCAGACAAATTTTAGCCGACGATTTTGGGGTGAAAAAGTTTTGCGCGAAGATGGTTCCAAAGAACATTTCTGAGGAGCCCTCAGCGTGTACCAGTATTTGGCCTCTCAAGGGGTCGCCGTGTTGCAACAGCCATCTTATTCGCCTGACATGTCACTTTGTAACTTTTTTTGTTCCCTAGAATAAAATCGGTGGTCAAAGGAACCCATTTTGAGTCGATTACGGAAATCCAGGCGGCCGTGACGAGAGTACTCACGGACATCTAAGTCGAACCGTTCCAGAAATGTTACGAAGCATGGAAAACGGGCTGAAATCGTTGTATAGCTGCTCAAGGGAACTACTTTGAAGGGGATGGCAGAGTTGTAGAATCATTTTTAAATATACGGTTTTCATGGAATCAGTCTCATTACTTAATTGTCACACCTCGTATATTAATTATGTGGTGTAGATAATTGACATAGGTACTTGTAATTTTATATGCTAGAGTTAAAACTTGAGCCGAATTGCATAACTAATTAAATTTGTTTGAAGACTGGAGATACTTTTAAAATCATTGCACCGAAACAAAAAAGCACACCATCGAATCAAATTCAAAAAAGTGTCTTTGTTATAAAACTTATGTATCGATCTTAATCAAAAAAGAAAAGATAGGTATTGATGTTTAAAAAGAGAAAATTTTGCACAAGTTTTAATAAGCGACTGAAGATTTTTAATATATTAGAGGAGATAGAAGGAATGTTAAATTCTTGCAAACTTATTACAAATCGTAATAATTCTATTGGAATGACTACTAGATTCAAATGTATCTATTACGTTTAAATAAATTTAATTTTAAGACTGCAAGCAAGGAAAAAAATCCCCGTTGGCAGCACCAGCCGGAAAGGTAAATTTCTCGTATGTAGCATAAAGCTTCGAAAAAAAATTTGGCTTGCCTACTACTCAACTTCTTTCTGCAATTTTCGTAGTACCACATGGGTATTTATTAACATAAAAAAAAATCTGGCCACGTTCGTTCTTAGAGACCTTTTATCGGGGCGCAAATATTTTGCTAATTAAATTGAGTTGCATACGTATGGATTACATATTGAAAATCGGCGGATCATAAATTGTTGTAAACATATAAATACCGGTTTCGCCCTTCTCGCATTTGCTGTTTACACAGTTCACAGTGGTAACCACACAAAGGCTTAAATAGCTCGAATAGTTAATTTCAAAAGATTTCCATGAAAGTTTAATCAGCACTTGCGTTGCCATTAATATATACATTTTCAATTTTTTTCTGAACTATGAGGGCCGTCATTTCAATTTTTATTGAAATCGGCTGCTAAAAATATTAAGCTGTAAATTTTCGACTTTTTCATTTGTCATTCGATTTGCATAATTAAATTAAATTAACTTGCGTTAATAACTTATAATTTCAAGTTTCAACGGAATCTGTTGAGAATCTTGGCTGCTACAGAAATAAAAAAAATTGTATGCCACCCCCCTTAAAATACCTTAAAATATTTTCTTGCACTGCAAATTTCAAGAGGCACCACTTTTGACCTACGTAGAAAATTTCCTCATTCTAGCTCATGTGGTTTGCGAGAAAACTTGTTTTGACGCACGAACAAACGGACGGAAAGACAGACAAGTCGCGATTTTATAATTTTTTTTAAGGGATTGTTAAAAAGATTTTACAATATCTTAAAAATGGTCTTCATTATTTCAGTTGGCACTAAAATAGCGAATTGCGCTTGCCTTCTGACCTTTGGGGGCCGCCATTTTGAATGCATGCATTTTATTTTAGATTATTTTAAATCTTTGTATGCTAGGAACTCATCAATCAATGTACTATCTCGTTCAAATAGGAGTTTCACTCTAGACAGGGCAAAATAATTCAATTTTTAAAGAAAATGGCAGCTAAAAATATTAGGCTTTAAATTTTCGACTTTTTTATTTTTCATTCAATTTTAATAATTTCCTGCATAATACAAGAACATAGTACAGAGATCCATAATCTCAAGTTTCATCAAAATCCGCCGGAAAATGTGACCGCTAGAGGGCCACAAAAACCTGAAAAAAACGCATATTTAAACGGCCGCCATTTTGAAATTTGCTCATGCATGATCACCAAAATATCAAAGACTGTAGGCCTAAATAATGTCTATCTTGAAACCGAATTTCGTATATGTCGGATTAAAATTGCGACTTTAAAAAGCCTTTGAAATTTTGCCCTTTAACTGGCCGCCATTTTGTTTTTTGCAACCTGATCTCCAATTTTTTCACGCAGTTCTTTAGATACTTATAATGTCTATCAAGTTATCAAATTTCATGAAAATCGGTTGAAAGCTTTGACCACTATTACAACAACAAAATTTTGCACGTTTTTCGACCTTTGAGCGGCCGCCATTTTGTTTCTGCCGTACCGACTTTGGATTTTTTATTGTGAGATTCATCGCATACAGCAATGAACCTTTGTACCAAATTTCATCCAAATCGGAGCTATACTTTGGTCAGAACAGAAATCACGATTTTTCGTCTAAAATGGCCGCCATTTTGTTTTTGCCCGGCCGATATAGCTGGTTCACGAACTTAACCGAGATAATTAATCAATACACCTTTCCTGAAAATTTGGTGAAAATCGAAGCAAAATTGCGACCTCTATCGTGGTCACAAATTTCGTTATATCCCATATATATATATATATATATATATATATATATATATATATATATATATATATATATATATATATATATATATATATATATATATATATATATATATATATATATATGTATGATGCTCTCCGCAATAGGTAAATTTCTCTCGAGAAATTTACCTAAAAGAGGTACATACCAGATTTGGGGATTATAAAAAAAGCAGAAAAACTGTTGTAAGATACTGAAATAAGAAAAGAAACTGTACAAAACTTAGGAATAGAAGGTAAAAATCGTAGTTATGTTTATTTTTATTGCTTACAGAAATAAAACGGAAAGCATTTTACTTTTTGGTTGTAGGTTTTATATTTTGGAAATCTCGAAGAACAAAATATTAAAATGAATTGCTAAATTAATCACCGTCTATCCTTTCCAGCAAATCCGTTCTCTTTCGGAAGGTTTATGCAGGTGAAATGTGTGTATGCCGCTCAGACGGTAGGATTTTGGCGATCCGCGAATGGTTGGTTTCAAGTTGCGATTGGTACGCGGTGCCATACCTTGAATTTTGCGTTTTGAACCGACTTCCAAAAGAAAGAAGGTTATCAATTCATCGCGTATATTTTTTTTTTTTTTGCTTTTTTTTGTATGTTCACGCATAACTTTTAAACGAGATAGATAGAAGAGTCCTGTTTTTGGCAAATGATACGTCTTTTTT